>OMKL01153392.1:4472-17718 GCA_900302295.1 Parasudis fraserbrunneri | reverse complement strand
AGCTCCTCTTTAGTGGGAAACATGTAGGTGTCCCCGATCAGGTTAGAACAAGCCTGTGAAAAACACACACGCAGGCACACATACATGCACATTGAGATTACAATAAAATAAGGTTGTGAGTTCTGTAAGTTTACTGGTAAAATTGAGGAAATGGTTAAATGAAACCGTGAAAAACAAGCACAAGAAGTAAGGAGGTCTCTGCTGACCTTGAGCTCCTCAGGAACACATCTGGGGTCCCGGCTGCTGGCGTACATCCGGAACACCTTGCGGTCCTCCACGTGTTCCAGAATCTTCTTACAGAGCAGGTCGGCAGCGCTGTTGGAGGGAGCACAGGCCAGGATGTGGCAGGAGTCCTGGGTCTTCTCTATCTGCTTGATGGCCTCCACCACAGTCACCGTTTTACCTGACCGATACACACAAACATGAGCTACTCACTCCTCAGTTTCAACGGGTCTCATTTACAAAAGGTTCTTGCATACAATTGTTGTGCCAAATCCAAGCCAAAGTTTTACATTAATTTTCTCATATTTGTTTGTGATGCAGTAAAAGCTCAAACTCATTTCTGTCATTACCAAGAGTATGAATACTATAGGTACAAATTGTATCTGTTTTTATCATATTGCTTGAAATGATCATAGGAAGGAATCTAGGATAAAGTCAAAGAACATTTTGATAAATGAGGCCCAATATTGCCACCAATTGAACTAGATCTCTTATGAAAAGACTGGCTGGTTTGGTGTCCGTTCTGTTGGAAAGCAAAAGATCCCAACAAGAGGGAGTAATACTGTTGACATCAAAGCAGCCTTAAATGCCTGAATATATAACATGATGAAAATTGTGAATGAATTACCTTTGTAAGCCTATAAAGTAAACTACATTATGAGTGCGCTGCACTTTTTGTTTTGTTTTAGGTAGTTTGGTAAACCGATTAACTGAAAGATTTGTCCATCGATATGCCTTCAAATGACCATCCCAAGGAGATACTGGCTCCCGCAACAACTTGTTCATATTGCACACTGTACACTCATTCACACACACATACACACGTTATACCTGTGCCTGGTGGTCCAAACACCAGGTAAGGAGCAGGTTTGGAGGATCCAGCTACAATGTGCTGTACAGCCTTATACTGCTCTGGGTTCTGCTCCAGCTGTCTGTCAAACAGCCTACAGAGAGAGAGGTAAAGGGAGAGAGATATGGTGTACAAGTTGGAGTGAGGTTAAAGGGATAGTTCAGATTTTTGGAACCCTAGCCCTATTTCCTACTCACCAATGATCACAGCACAGTCCATGCTGTTTCTCACACTTGCTCCGGCTAGTTAGCCTCAAACTAATGCAACGTCAGTGGGGTCAAGCTCCGCTGTACAGTCTGTACAAGCTGACTGGGGCTCACTGAAATGTACTCCAAAGTGCATAGAAAATACATTTCAGTCAGCTTCAGTCAGCTTGTGCAGACATTAGCTTGACCCTATTGACTGTGAATTAGTTTGTGGCTAACTAGACGGAGCTAGTATGAGAAACAGAAAGGAGTGTGCTGAGAAAGGACTTGACCGATCAACATCATCATTGGCGAGTAAGAAATAGGACTAGGGTTCCAAAAATCAGAACTATCCCTTTAAATAGAAAATGGTATATAAGTTGAGATGAGAGTTGAATCGAAAAAAATCAATGTTAATCATTTGAGCAATGTAGTCATAGTGAATGAGAATCACATTTATTGGCCAGTGCACATAGATACAGATGGTATGCAAATACACCAGAATTTGACGTGGTCATCAGTGCAGGCACATACAACAGCTCACACTGACAGGATGACACACAAGCATATCTACAGACTACACAGCATACTATGTAGACTATACAGCTTAATATGATGCAATGTAACCGTAGTGACGATGCACTGAGATCAAAAACCTGGTTGTACTCAGACATTATTTCTTACATTACACATTAGCTGATCTGTTGGAGAGAGACAATAAAGAGACCCGTCTTGTGATCTAGTCCATTCACACAGGTCTTCCAGAGGCCTATATAAGCCCTACCTCTCTTGGTTACTGTGCCCCATTTGAGTATCACTGACCTGAGTGAGGGTAGCTCCATCTGCGGAGAGGAGGTGATCCCAGTAGGAAACAGCACCTCTTCCAGTCCGTGTTTAGACATCAGCTCTGCTGCTCTGTGCTGGATACGCAAGGTCAGACGGTTGACAGTGAACTCAACACCGAACTTCATGTTATCTATAAAACGTCCCAGCAACCTGCAATCAAATCAACAAATTAGATCAAATTAGTTACACACAGACATACTATATTTTTAACAACTTAGTTATCAGAGGCTATGTTTACACTTGACGTTTCAATGTGGCTTTTATCATCTGATCACACCAGGATGCATTAACTGCCAGGCTTTTATCCTCCCTAGTCAGATGATGTGATCCGATGAGCCAGACCGCATACCTATGTGGTCAAGCTTGCATCGTGATCCAAACTCTACTTAGTCTGGTGGGAGCAATCTGGTAATAATTATAATGTGAAAACAAGCAATGTAAAGAAATGGGGAGGACACATATTTAGTAGAGCAATGGAAGACACATAGGCATTTTCTAGCCAAGTGTAGACAGACAGAAATGCGATCTTACAACATACAGAAATGTAGTCTTATATCAGTTATCTATGATCAGGGTTCATATTCACAAAGCCTCTCAAAGTGAGAGTACTGATCTAGAGTCAGCTGTTAAGTCTAAATAAGGTCATGAAGACAAGTGTTCCTGTTCACTGACCCCAGATCAGCAAAAAAAAAATCACACTGAAATGATGTGTAATAATAATAATAATAATAATAATATGTAAATAATAATGGTGTAATAACAGCTTCATATATATTCTGACATGAGCTTACTGTGAGCTAAAGCCCAGCTTGACCTTGTCCAACTCCACATTGTGGACGTAGCCGCGGTACTTAACCTCCGTTTCCCCTTTGGGGTACGCTAGCAGCTGGTCCCCTCGCAGCACAGATGGACGGTTCTCAGACACGCCTGGCACCTGAGAGGAGAGAGAATGTGAGGGAAGAATGAGTGAGTGAGTGAGTGAGTGAGTATGTGAGTGTAGGAGTGAACAAACGTGTAACTGTCACACAAACCAACCTCCAGGACGAGGAGTCTCTTGTTGCTCTGGTCTCTGACCATGGGAGCATACTGTCTGTCACTATTGGGGATGTTGTATCTCTTGATGTCCACCTCCATCTGCAGTTCCTCTAGATACAGCAGCAACTGGAACCTCTGAGAGTAGTTCTTGCTACTCAGGGGACTCTCCAGCATGGCCTTATGGCCATGGCCATGGCCTCTAGAAAGATTAAAACGCAGTGGGAAAATGTATAGAGTGCCATGGACACTGAGTGCACAAAACAATGGCGACATTGGCAACTTCATGTTATGAACACAAAGGTTTCTGACTGTGGGAGAATTTGGAATGCTGGTTGTTCTGTCCTTCCTTACAATGTAAAGAATGGTTGGTTTATTAAACTTTTCCAGTGAGGGACCCAAATGAGATCCCCCCCCCCCCTTCATGGGACCCAGGCTCATCTAAGGGTATCACAAACATATTAGTACTGCTGGATTCTTTAATGTTGGGTTTACAGTGGGATATATTGTTAACATTTGTTAATTTCATTAAATACGCTGACTAGGTGAAAACAACGATCCCTTAATGATTTAACCCATTAAATCCACTTCAATCCTGAAGGAGAGCTGTAGATAGTGAGGAGGAGACAAATGGAAGAGTTTTTACTTTTGAGCCTTGAGCCACAGATTGTGGAAAAGGGGGTGTAACCCAATACAAGGAATATGTTCTTAATGTTTAGTACACGCGCATATTAGAAAAGTAGCAGTGCCATTTAATATATACTGTATATATATTTATAATATATCCAATTCAGAGCTGTAGTTATACGTACTTATTTGCTCAGGGACAAGAACCTGAAACTGACCTTTAACCAGACATAACCTTATACAGTATTGGTCTTACTCTGCTTCCTTCAGGTTTTATGATGCTGCCATGCCTTTAACTTGGGTGGAACTGCAGTTTACAACGAGTTACACACCAATCAGCCTATGGACTACAAGTAGCAGGGAAGACGCAACCATCAGTGTTGGCATAGCACTATCTTAGGTAAATAAAGCTGCAATCATGCAAATCATCACATGTTGCATTCTGTGAGGCTTGATACATACTGAGTTTACTGTACAAGTATTAAGTATTAGTAAATACTTTTGCAATATGCAATATGGGGCTTTCACATAGGATGCACTTAGTTCAGCACCAATCTGACTCGATGTTTGGGGAAGCCACAGAACAGGGACGGTGTTTTCAAGAGAGGAGTAGAAGGATGGATGAAAACAGCTCATCCTCATTGCATTGTTTTGCACACCTGGCATGCCCACTTGGTTGGAAAGTGTGTTTGCCACCCATTTTTATTGGAAGCGTGGGGGTTCATCGCAGCATGCGGTGCAAAAGCCCAACTGCCTGTAGGTGGAACTTAGGGTGCAAGCTCACAGAGTGGCACCCTGCGCTGTTCACGGCACTTTGCTTAGCACAGCGAGAAGCAGTTTTTGTGTGTTACGAGCCATTGGTGACAATGGGTTTCAGAGCGCAGAGGTAGAGTTATCACGTCCTATCTAAAAGCCCCTATAGTCAGATAGTTCTTTTACCAGGGAGCAGTCTACAACATGGAGATGGAACTGGTCAAAGCAAAAAACGTATCCTTTAACTTTGTGAAAAACTTTTTAGAGCCTCAGACCTGTTGCTTTATGTAATAGGCTAAAAACGTATTTGAAAAACAAACACATTTAAAAAAACAAAAAAACAAACAGAGTGGATGTGTATTGAAGATGGTACAGATACACTTACCTTAGATCTCGAGGGGAGGAAGGGTATTTCAGTAACTGTATCAGATGGCTCATATACGCTGGTACCTCGTACTTTTTCAGAACAACCGCCATCTGAAGACGCATCACTGACAGTCTGGAAGACAGGGAGGGATACTGTTTTTACTTCACTGAATGCATTGCTCAAAAACAACGTCATCGTTACAAACCCAACTCGAAATCAATAATGGACAGTGTGTCGTGGTACCCTTCAGGTGGCTGTCCATCCACAACGGTGCAAGGAGCCTGGGCGGCTTGGGCAACGAGGACGCGGGGTTTGTATGGGGCTTTCGGGGCCAGCTCCTTCCACAGCGAGGTAACACGTCGGGCCTCAATGAAGCGCACAATGTGGAAGGCAGTGGAGGAGGGCAGGAGGTCTGGTTTGAACTCAAAGGCCAGCGTGGCTGGATAGAAGCCCACCAGGCTGGAGCGGAAGAGGACCTGGATCTTATAAGGAACACCTGGGGGAAAAAGGTGAATTATAGTGTTCAGTGTTGTTCAGTGCATGCAAAGTATGATTTTGCTCCCAAAAGCTATAGTCTAAGTTTGTGAGCATGTATAGAAGGGAGCCATTTTCAGCTACTATGGTATCAAGATCTATAGCATGAGGTACTCCATTGAGATATAGTGGTGAAGACTGAAGATAGCCATGACCAAATCCAGTGTTTTGCAGTGAAGAAGAGAACATTACTTGCTTCGGGACCAGACTTGTGTTTCCATGGAGCTGCGTGTGAGTGTGCGAGTGTGTGAGTGTATGATGTGTGCGTTACCTGGTGCTAGTGAAAGCGGGTTGGCTGGTGTCACTTTGCATTCATCCTCCAGAGAGAAGTATTTGAGCCAGTGGAGAGGGGAGTAGCAGGTGAAATACACCAATTTGGTTCCAGTGTTCTCCACATAGAGATGCGCCACAGACTGTTGAGAGGGGGAATTATTAAGTGGCATTTGGCCATTTTAATTGTCATCACACAGTCGATTTATTCATCATCATAAATACCTTGTCCACGTCCTCAGCTAACAGGCAAACCTTCCCGTCCATAGGCTCACAGTTGGAGGTGATGGTGACACCGTGTTTATTAGAGACTAACTTTGCCCTGTGGGGTTGAGTAAGAGCAAGAGTCAGAGCAAAGGTGTCGGGCTGATAATCAAAGTGAGTAATATTAGCTTTATATTATATTAGCCTGTGTCTCAATTATTACCTTTTATAATTATATTATTTGATAACTAGTACCCAGAGTACCTTTTCCCGGTCACAGACGGGTTGGAACAGAAAGGGGAGAGATACTTTGTATGGATTTATTTTAGCTCAAGAGTGGTTCAAATCCACATAGGGAAGAAAAAATACTTAGCATGTTGGTGGTGGTGGTGGGGTACTTGAAAATGCAATATGCAGTGTTTTGCGTCAAGCTTATGCATTTCACTTCAAATACATCATTTGTTTAATCCTGCTCTATAGTAACTAGGCTATGCTTCCTGTCCATCTCAAGTTTTGAAACATGATGAGATGAGTAAAAGTCTTTATGATGCCAATATGACCTCAGATATTCTAGCAGTCACACACAGAAGTGCAGTCATGTGGATGCAGGAATTTTCATAAGTGGGTTCTCTTACTCGTCTGATTTGAGTTTGTTCATGAGGAGGCTAGCCAGTTTCCTTCGGGCCCGAACTCCTGTCTCTGCTTCCCCAGGGGATATGGGGGCCTGCTCTGCCCCTGGACCACACCCAAGGTCCTGGACAGACACAGACTGCTGGTCCCTGGGTAAGTGCCATTGGTCCTGATAAACGGCTTTCACCTGTAGGAGGATCAATTAACATGGATTATGTTGACACCAGTCTTACCTGCAATTCCATGGCCAAACATCCCCTTGTTATTTCTGAAGAAGGCGATTTCCTTTTCACTTAAAGAAATGTACACTAATGAAAAATGTGTTGGATCTCAAGTCCCAGTAGATTTAAGACTTGCTCTAGTCAACACATTTTTATACGCTGCTGTGATAGAATGGAGCAAGCTTCCGGATTAGATAAAGTGTTACTTCTAATCACCATTTCAGGCAGCAAGTAAAGGTTTGGTTAAAGGGATATACATATATATTCCTATATAAATTCCTGTCCAAACATATATTATACGTTAGTATAGTATAACAGGACAGGAATTTGCTGGTCCCCGGCTGTATATGTAACACTATGCTAGCTACATATCACAGCTGTACAAATGAACAGAGTGAGATGAATTTAATTTGAGATGAATTTAAGAAAGCAGTCAGACTCTGTTGAAATTTTGACAAGTTGGACCATTTCAACAACTTCGGAGTGAGTGTTTGACAAATAAGTGGCCCAGATTTTATGTTTAGGCAATATAGAATGCTAGTAAAATGCTCTGACATGACATACTGTCGCCCGAGGGATCTTATGTCGATCTTAAGTCGGCGGAGTTGCAGGCGCAGGCTGAAAACATCATGGTGACAGGGATTCCATAACAGGTATTCAACCTAACTAAGATAATCAAATGCAACTGAGAGCACAACGCACATTAAGAGAAAAGGACACATGAGTAGACTGACAAGACTAAATAGTAGGCTTGGCCTCGCTTTCATAGAAATCTAATTAAAAGTAGTCTTCTCAATCTACGATATGCAGCGGAACACAGATAGTTATTGCTCTTATTCAAAAATCTTTTCGAGCCAGCACAATTAGTCTACACACACTGAGTCTTCTTCAGGGGTCTGCTGGACTGACTGGCAGACTGAGGACTGTCAAACGTTGGATGTGCTGGCTGGAAAAGATTTAAACACAGGCTATATAATTGAGCAAACATTCTCTCTAATAATAAACTAAACTAGAAGTTGTGACAGCTCACCTTGCGGTTAAAGTGGACTTGTCCTAAGTAGATATGGGCTTTGTTTGATAATTTTAGAGCATAGAGGACTCCAGAAAAGTTTGGATCTTTGAGTTCTCCTTTCCTGAAATGAAAAAAAAGAAGAATAAAAATACAAAATAAAAACTAGACCTCTGCCAAGGCTCAACAATCTCCCCAATTTGCTGTTACTTTCACTTGTAACATTTCACTGGGTAAAACAAATGTGATTGGATCTGAGGTAGGATATCACAAAGGGACAACGCATTTCAAATGTCACTGGCACAGTGGTTAGCACTGCTGCCTCACAGCATGAAGGTCCTGGATTTGAACCCCAACAGGAGGCCTTTCTATGTGGACTTTGCATGTTTGCGTGGGTTTCCTGTGGGTACACCAATTTCCTCCCAAAGGACCAAATACTGCATAATAAAACTTATGACCAATGAATAAGATTAACTGAAGCAAGTCTAATTGGTTTCATTTAATGTGTTAATAATGGTGGAATAATAACCATGTATTAATTATACAATGTGAATAATTCCAAGTTTCTAACTATGCTGATAATCTGGACCATTGTCACTTGGAAATGTATGTGACTGGATCTTCTCAAATTTTTATTGAATACTCCTGTGCTAGAGGAATAGTCATGAGGGTCACCAAAATCAAAATAGGTGGTTTCCATCTAGGAGTCATTAAAGGGGAACTACACCCAATTTAATAATTTATACATGTTATTCCTATGGTCTAAGACAGTCCAACAATATTAGTAATTGGTGAACGTGAACATTTCTCTCCCAAATCCAAGAAGGACACATGGTTTCAAAGATGCGAAGTCTTCTAGGGCAGCGTGAGGCTGGCACTGCGTTCATACCCTGGTCCTGAGATGGCTATCATTTGCAATCATAAAGCAAAACTCTAAACACAGCAGCAGCACATTTCTACATTATCTCTTATCTCTCTCTCTTTCTCCAGCTGATGCAGCGCTGCACAGCTGGCCACAGTAGCTCTATCTATCCCCATCTCTCTCAACACGTGCACAATACAAAACAAATCCATGATTTAACACTGCTCTTCATGATCACAACACAATGCCACCATGACACCTATACCATGGTCTTAAGATGGCTAGCTCTGTCAACATTGTGTGTGTGATTGAGTGTGAAAGTGTGACTGACGTTGATGTCAACCTAATGCTTGGGGGACACCCCTAGGGGGCAGAGCGGCTAAGTGTGAGTGACTGAATCCATGAATGACTGACTGTATGAATGAATGAGTGAACGAGTTAGTGACATTGCCGGTCATAGAGGTGCTTCGCCACTAGGGGGCAGAGCGGCTAAATGTGAGTGACTGAATCCGTTAATGACTGACTGACTGACTGAATGAATGAATGAATAAATGAGTGAGTGAGTGAGTGAGTGAGTGAGTGAGTGAGTGAGTGAGTGAGTGAGTGAGTGACATTGCCGGTCATGGAGTGCTAAAACTCAAATTTGTGATGTCATCAAGTATAAATTCTCAACCTGCTCCATAGACAATGAATTGGGAAAGATGGTATAGATGATGCTGAGAGCACCCAGAGGAATGTTCTGAGTATACTAGGGCTGTCAACGAATAGTCTATATTCTATTAAATATTCAAATTGTAAAAATAAAAAAACAGACATTCGATTGTGAAAATGTATATTTGATTGCGAAACAAAACAAAAAAAAGCAGTGTAACAGACTGTTCTGTTTTACTGTGTGCTTCTATCCACTGTTGAGCATGAGTGAAAACAATAATAAAAGAGGAAGCTGTTGTTGTTGGACATGCCATGTCTCTCGTTCTGTTTATATTGTTTTCTTACTAAGTTTACAAAGTTAGGCGAACCCAGCACAGTTACAGCAGCAACTTCCTATCGACTTCTCGTGTGGGTCGTTGCACTGAATGTGCTAACTTTCATTTCATAGTGGATAGAAAATGAAATGTAGGTCTATCTCTTGAGCTGAAATGAGGCAATAATTCAACAACAACCGTGTGGTAATGATGGCAGAGTTTGAAACTCAACTCGGCCATGAGGAGAGTGATTTGCACTCTAAAAAGCCCTGTTTGGAAATACTTTGGATTTTGGTCAAGTCAGTTTTACAAGTGTCACTACTAATGGTTATCATGCAGGTGCACTGTATTGTTGTAGTTAACATTACGCACTAGCAAGCATTGTTGTGATAATGAGGAGCAGTGTTAAATCATGGGTGATTGCTGTGTGTAGCCTATATGTTGTGCAGGTGTCCAGTAGAAATTACGTTTTATGGTATACATTATTCTATTTGTATGGTGTATGGTATATCGAACAGATATTTGAATAGTTTGAACCTATGTGGTTGTTTTTTATTTGAAGGAATGTCATTTTGGGCCCATTTTGACAGCCCTAGAGTATACAGGTACATTTTCTGTTTCAGAACTGAGAACACTACTATAGAATAAAGCTCATTTAGGTATCAAAAAAAAAAAAAATCAAACATTATGTGGGTCCACATTCATTGTAAATCGAGCAGCTCCAGACTTAATATCTGATGACATCACAAGTTTGATTCTTACTTCTCTTGTTTCTGGCTTTGGGTGAGTAGCTTATGTTCACAAATATTGATTGAACTTTCCTAGGCAATGGAAATAAAATATTCAAATTCATAATTTGGGTAGTGTTCCCCTTTAATGTTCACATAACCTTATTATAGTACAGTCTACATTCATTTGAAAATATTTGCCTGACGGTGGCCGTCGAGGAAAGGTTATGGGGTAATCAAAATCTGTAGAGGTCTTCCGTTCGGCGTCATGAATATTCACAGCAAATTAATATGATGGCGATATGGCCATTTTTCGAGATATCGCGTTCACAGATAGACAAACGGGCAGCGAAAACTACCGTTAACCTCTTTGGCGGAGGTAAAACGAAAGCGTTGTCAAACCTCAATCAAAAGCTCATCTAAAAAGATGAGGGACTCACCTGTTCCTGAACTCCGTATCATAAATGTTTTTGAGTTGTTTTCTGTCCTGAATGGATGCTCGATTTGTCTCTTTCAAAAACTCAAAGAAGTCCAGCCCAACTTGACAGCGCGCCTGTACACCTTTCATAACTACTAATCTGGAAGTTACAAGAAACGATGTTTTATTCGCTTATTGAGTGTTGTTACCCTACTGAGACACAGACGAGTCACCTCAACATCTTACCAATTGCGGAATTATTTATATTCCCGAACATTTGAGTGGGCGGTATTTTGACGAGTGTAACCAGAGACCATTCAGAAAGAAGACCGCACAACTCCGAGTCACTTCCTGTAATTCATCATCTGTGCTACATAATGGGGATAGCGACATTGTTCATTTCACCCCACTCGCGCTGCTTTGAATACGTTATCTTTTCTTATTTATTATCTTTGGTATAGCCACTTTGAGGAAACGAAACCTAACCAGAGTGAATCAGCGGCGCAGCAATGAATAATGCGTGACACTTCAGGAGGAATAGGCTACGCGGTCGGGCCATTGAAAGTGTGTGTGTGTGTCAGTCAGTCAATCAATAAATCAATCAATCAATCAATCAATCCTTTGTAGTAGGCCCAAGGCTATATAGCTAAAGTCTGAGTACAGTGAAACATTATACATTTTTTGTTGTTTTGACTCTGTAGTTCAAGTTCAGGTTTCTTGGTGTAGCCACTTCGGAGAAACGAAACCAGAGTGAATCAGCTGCGCAACAATAAACAACTTATGACTGTGATATTCAGGAAGGGCATGGCTATTAGTATTAGATAAATCCAGCTGGTCAAAAATATACGCGGATAAAGTCGGCCAATTTAATGTGTTTAAGACAATCAATCAATCAATCAATCAATCCTTTGTAGCAGGCCCTAGGCTATATAAAGTCTGAAACATTCTAAAATGTTTTGTTGTTTTGGCTCTGTAGTTCCAAGTTCAAGTTTCTTTATTGGTCACATGTACAGGAGGTTAACACAAGGTCAACGGTACAATGAAATGTGTTTGACGAGAAACAGGTCAGCTAAGCAGTAAGAGCACTAGACACATCAGAGCACTAGTCGTATAAAGATAGATTAATATATATATAAATGGAATAACAAGTAAACTATAAAACTATATACTGTACATGATGTAACATACTGTAACACTATATGCATAGCTATATCATCCTCATGAAAATGAGTGTAAAAGGTGCAAGAAGTGTATACAGCAGTATTACACAAGTGGAATGAGATATGAGAGAATGGAATGAGATAAATTAAATATAACACATATACATACATCACAATGAGGATCTGTGTGTAAAAGCAAAGTGACAACAGTATACAACAGTATTACACATAAGGTATGTAGCAGTCCAGGTTCAATAGCAGCAGCCATGGTTGATGGTGCATTCTTATGTAAACAGTGCGGATAGCAGAGATATATATGCAAAGTGGAATATTTAGGTTTGTGAGTTAAGAAGCCTGATGGCCTGGTGGTAAAAAAGCCAGAGTACATATTGTAACACTTTTGTTATGTATTTGTAACAAATTCTAAGTTGCAGCTTAGGCTATAGCTGTAAGCTATATTCCTGGCATTAGCCTATACTCATACCTAACCACTTTGAGTTATAACCATGTTTAATCTAGCTAACAGTTTCAATATTAGTAATGTTACCATGCTTGGTAAGACAAAATATAGTTTACAAGCATTATAGCATTGCCTATCTGTATTTTAGTGTGGGCCTAATTGTCTGTTTTAACAGCTTATCTATCAAGATCAACCACAGGATATGTTTTAAAGGGGACATGTTATGTATATTTTCAACAATTTATACCGCTTCCCTGAACCTGTGGAACCTTTTTTTTGCAAAGAAACTAGTCTAAATCTAATTTTAATTATTTATTTTCCAGCACCTCTTTCTTCCCTTGTATTGAGCATGCATTTTGGTGAGTGTAGCACACACCACATTTTATATTACCTATTTCCTTCCCTGCCTGGCTAACCCACACCTAAGACAAAAAACAACTTTCCAAACTGGGTAGTACATTAGTTAGGCAGTGTTCCTGGCTCCAGAAAGCACAGCTAATTAATAATAATAATAATAATAATAAACTTTATTTGTATAGCACCTTTCATACAAGAATTGCAGCTCAAAGTGCTTCACAGCATAAAATTCAGTAAGAGACATACAATAGCAGTGCAAAGCAGTGCATAGCAGAATTAAAAACAACAGCATGATACAGTGCATAGCAGAATTAAAAACAACAGCATGATACAAACAATCAAGATCATATCAGAACCTAATGTTCCTATAGGCTTTTGAATAACAATAATCTTGTTACAGAAATCAGTATAAAATAGTGAAGAATGAGACACTCTCCAGACCATATCCCTTCACCATGTCATCCACCACAGGTCCCTCCGGAGGGACTTCAACCCCCTACTCTGTCCCTTTCCCATCACCTATCACGATTTCCTATCGTGAGTCGT
>OMKL01153389.1:28118-40063 GCA_900302295.1 Parasudis fraserbrunneri | reverse complement strand
TTGGGTCAGTTGGTTAGATCAGTGGTTCCCAACCTGGGGTCCCGACCCAAACTAAGGGTCGCCAAAGCTTCACAGGGGGTCGCGAAGCCCTCTTGATTTTAAGGGTGTAAGAATTTGTATATATGAAAAATGGCCAAGCGTCAGGGAGAAGAGAATGCTGAATTTCTCAAAAGGAAAAAGAAGAATTACCAAGACCATTATATTGAGCAGGGTTGGGTGATAGTGCACATTCTTCTGTCAACCAATCCTCATCACATATTGTGGCAATCCACAATGTATTTGTCTATGTATGTGCTTGTGCCAGCCACCGACCTATAGTGCCAGCAGCATGTCCCCTCCCTCCCTCTCTCTCAGGCCACGGAGTCTCTGCTCCATTACTAGTAGCAGTGCGAGGACTAGACACGTTAGTAAGCTAACAAATGGAAAGTAGCTAAATCAATTGCAAGTAACATAAAGTAGACTTACCATTATCTAAAACCTCTCCAGGAGCTTGTAGCTCATTTTCGCCATCATTAATCCAGTAAACAGTTGCATAGCAAGCAAGGAGCTGCTTGACAGAGACTCCTAGCTTGACCTCATAAGTGAATACACTTTTTCTTTTTTCTACAGCAACGATAATGTTAGCTCTTTGACACTCATCAAAACAGTGCGGGGGAGGAGGTAAATCACCCAAACAGGAATGTGAAAGCATCAGTAAAACCATGTGCAAGGAAGAGGCATTTTTACATATTAAATTACCAAAAGTCAAGGTTATTTAAATCGTCAAAAATTGGCAATTTCAACCTGCGATGGATTCAACCCATCAACACTCCCCGATGTATTCGTCCTATCACCCAACCCTAATTGAGTTTGGCTTCTTAGAGGCAATGGACAAAATTAGAAATGAACGTGTCATTTGCAATGTGAAATTGGTGAATGAAAGTATGAAACCCTGCAAACTGAAGTGACACCAGGTATTTAAGTTCACTATTTAGGTTCATTGTACAGTTCATTGTACTGTGCTGTTATTGTTTTTTATGCAATGAATATAATGAAGTATACGTAAAGATATTTCAAAAGAAGTAGGCTACTTTTTCCAATTTTTTGTAATTGTATGTGTGTGTGTGTGGGGGGGTCGTCAGTTTGTACACAAAGGTAAAATAGGGTTCCCTTAAGAAAAAGGTTGGGAACCACTGCCCTAGTTAAAACTACATAGAAATGCTTTGAAAAGAGTATTCAAATGTCTCCTCCTGGCTACATTTTACCAGAGACAATGCCAGGCAGCACATTATGCACTGCATCATTTTTCACGTTATACATGGAGCCAAGCCTCTGTATCCACAATTAAAACTATGCATCCTTGTACAACCGAGCTTTGAATATTGATAAAAACCACAGAGATAGCATTATTGTTAGGATATTGAAACATAATTTGATAAGATCTGACATTTGGTCAAAATGTGAAATCACTATTGAAAAGTGTGTCCCTGTAGCTCTACGACAACCCGGCTCGCACTCAACTGTTGTAGCTGGTAAAAAAAAAAAATGTGCCATCGTGCCGCGGAAGTGCCCCATGAAGCTGAAGGGTAAAGATGAAATATCATGTATAAGGAGACTTGAAGCTCACCGTATTATTAAATTAATGTGATACTTGCCTCACTCTCCACTGTGAACAGCTATGTCTCTGTATATCTTTGTTAGGTCCCTGATGTCAAACCACATCCTCCCAGCCAGAGACCTCCTCCCACTGTCCTGGAACAGAACACAGTTGCCAAGGGCTTAGAGCGTTTCCTGAATGTGCTTGACAAAGGGGGGGATATCAACCTGGTTTGTAGCATTTTCATACGTTAAACATTTACAAAACTCAACTACAGCTATTCAGGAGTCAGATGTTTACGGTCATAAGAGATGCGTTCTTTCCAGAGTAAAGATGAAATGTCAAATATAAGGACACAAAAGAGTATCAGTGGAAATTATTGTACTACAGTTCATCCCTGCCTCATACTGTCATTATAGAGTGTTGTACTGTGTAAAGAAGGATGAGGTCCTTTTTGGCATCTGATAAAATGTGGCTGCCTAGATATTTTTATATAAGCTCACTGCATTTTTAAATTAAAGCTGCAATAATTATTTTCAGACAGCATTTTTCTCATTTTCAAAACTTATTATGACCACCTGCTATCAAAAGGTCTCGTTGAGCCATGATGTCCTAGTCAATCAACCCTGCGCCACCAGTGGCCATTCTGTTGTTATTCCATGATTTATTTTCTTTGTTGACAAAACCAGGCCTGTGCATTAGCTCTACCCATTTTATTATTTTATTTATCTTTTTCCCCCAGCAAATCTCTTCATTACATCAATATTGTGCTTTGCTGCCCTCTAGTGGTCAGAAAATAATTATTGCCCCTTTAATGTGATACATGTCTCACTATCCATTGTGAACAGCTATGTTTCTGTATATCTTTGTTAGGACCCTGATGTTAAATCACATCCTTCCAGCCAGAGACCTGCTCCCATTGTCCTGGAACAGAACACAGTTGCCAAAGGCTTAGAGCGTTTCCTGAATGTGCTGAACAAAGGGGTGGATATCAACTTTCTCACCAAGATAGTCAGTGATGACAGTGAGGTTCCCCCTGTGGTTGGGGAGCTCCCCCTGCATAGTAATTCGGAAAACAAGCCCTACCCCATGCTCTGTAGAAAAGAAAACCAGGGGTCCCACAGCAGAGCTCTGCAACAGGACCATCGTCGGTCCAGCAGTTCAGAGAGAAGAACTGAACTACCTGGTCAAAACGGATCTCATACACAAATTCAGGGAATTTCCAAGGCTAATGAGAAATCTCTTCAGGGTAATGATGGAGGGGTCAGCAGTAGATCCAGGTCTCCCCCAGTGGTGGAAGAGAAGAAAATAAAGCTGGAGCAGCCGCATGATCAGCTCCAGAATCTTCTGAAGACACTAGGGTTGACCTTCGAGGCAGAGGAGTTGAGCAAACTAACAGACCGGACTCAGGAGAGGCTGTATGGGAAGAAGACAGATGAAAGGAAGAAGGTGGAGAGCATGAGGGAGAAGGAGAGACTGCAGGAGCGCTTACACACACTTCATAGGAGTTCGTCATCATCATCGTCATCATCGTCCGCATCTTCTGGCAGCTCTAGTCCGAGCCCTCCCCGCCATCGCCGCTCCTCCTCCAGCAAGGCCTCCAGGCCTAGCAGAGAACGATGGCAAACTTTTGAATACAGCCACACAAGAGAGAGAAATGGAGATAAAGCGAGGGATCGGGATAGGGAAGGAACTGAGCCTATCTGGGACAGAGAAGAAGCTGAGTGGAGAAAAGACACAGACAAGGATAGAGTCAACTGCAGGAAAAGTTCCCTTGGTCACCATCCGTATCCAGACAACCCAACAAATCCCTTTCCCCACCCTGCTGCTAGGTCTGCAATAACAAGTTACACTTCAGCCCAGTACTCTCAGTACACTGCCTACCACAGCAGCACGTACAATGCTGCCATATCCTCACCTTGGGTGTATGCTTCTGGTTCTATAACCCCACTAGCCTCTTATCCCCCTGGATATTCTCCTTACCCTCAAACTTCCTCACATCACTTTACTGACTCAATAAATTTATCTGACCAGATTCACCCTTATTCTCAAACCAATAACAACTTTGTGCTTGAAGATCCTCACTTTATGCTTAACCCAGACCTGTCAATGAGTGAGGGCCAAGAAGGAAAGCGATCAGCCTCCCGCTGTCTGCAGGTCATCAATACTGTTGACCCTAAAATCAACAGCCGATGTCTGACGCAAGTCATAGGTAAGCGCAACAAAAAAGTGTCTGTGACATCCGCCAAAAAGAAGAAGAAGAGCCGGAGGCAGAGGTTAAAGATGAAAAAGACGAGGTTGCTCGCTGAAGCGGAAGCACAGCAAGCAGAGACTAATGCGAACTGTAGCTCTGTGAATAAGGTGGAGGTGTTGAGTGTCCCTGTTGAGAGTGACCAACAAACACAGGCACAAGAGGTGAAACCACAGCTCACAGAAAAGGAAATAAAGTTGAACCTAAAGAAAAAGGTGAGTGGAATTTGTGTTGTACACCTCTTTCTATTATAACAAAAGGACATGTATCTCATTCCAGCCCATATAATCTTTCATTGTTTACTAATGTTGTCTTTTATATCAGAATACATCTGAATGTATTTGGTTTGGTTTGGTTTGGTTTATTTGAAAGTAAAAAAACAAAACAAAAAAAAAACACACACATATAGTCCCTAACTGGCACACAGACGCAAAAAAGGAACCACAGTATAACATTCAATAACTATCAAGGATTTAACAGTAAATTCAACTACTTATTTCCACTGTGGTCCTCTTTCGCTAGCGGCAAGACAGTCAAGGCAAGAACATATGTTTTCAGGCCATTAATTCATTTGTTTTGTTTCTGCAATGTTCAGCTTGAAGCCTTTAACCAGAGGATGAAGCAAAAATCATCAGAAACCTCAGCCAACAAGACAACAGAAGAGAGCAATGTAAGTAAAAAAGAAATCCTAAAGATAAAAGACGAGCTGTATATCAGTGAATGTTGCTAGTGTGTAATTGAATCTCATTCCAGTCCATCCAATCTTTCATTGTTTACTAATATTGTCTTTTATATCTGAATACATCTGAATGTATTCAGGCCATTAATTAATCTGTTGTTTCTGCAATGTTAAGCTTGACGCCTTTAACCAGAAGATGAAGCAAAAACCAGCAGAAACCTCAGCCAACAAGGCAACAGAAGAGAGCAATGTAAGTAAAAATCCTAGAGATAAAACACAAGCTGTATATCAGTGAATGTTGCCAGTGTGTAATTGCATTTTGTTCAGTTTTTGTATTTGTATTTTCATATACATCCCTTTTTAATCCTATCCTATAAGTTTAATGTGGCTTAACCCCAAATAAATGTGCTCTGTACTGCACGTATTTCAATAGAAATTGACATCGCAGCATGCAATAAGACATGCAATAAGACATTAACCGTGCATGCAACTGGCTTCACACGATCACGCGAGAATTCATCTTGTCAGGCTTCAAGGCTTCAAGACATTAACCTTGCATGCAACTGGCTTCACAAGATCACGCGAGAATTCATCTTGTCAGGCTTCAAGTTATCCATTTGTGCCCGAACCACAGTGGTTCGGACCAATCAGCTTCTTTTGAGGAACTATTGGCGGCTATAGTACGTTTTTTTTTTTGTGCTGGCCCTATTCCAGTTTCAAAGGACGACTTCCCAGATGGTTCTGTGTAACAGACCATCTGGTGGGTCAGGTTAATAAGACATTTCCAGTTAATCAAACATTAAAGGGATACCTTGACATTTTGAATTTTATTAATTTGTCTTCATCAGGCACTTGCCACTTTTACCAAAAAAAGTTTCTACATGGTTAAATGTGTAATGCTGATGAGCTGCCCTCCCTCCCCCAAATTAAACTTCAGCACCAAAACAAGCTTTTTTAATGCGGTTACGTGCATGCATATAAAAATAATTCAAGAAGTCACATACTTGCTTTAATAAGTTTAACTCTTCCTCTTTTAGATCTGCACAGAGCTTCCTGACCTCATCTTTAATTTTGAATCTACTGCAAGCCCACCTAGACCATGTGGACCTTGTTGAATTGAATTCACAACCTAATAGAAATGCCTCAGAAACATACGTAGTGTTATACCACCACAATCTATTCAAAGATTTGTACTTAATAGCATTTTTGTCCTCAAACTGTAAAAGGTCAATAACAGCAACAAGTATTTCAGTCTTGTGGTGCAATATTTCATTGCAAATGTTTGTGTTGAGACATTTTGAGTTCTAGGTCCTTACTCCTGTGTAGCCCATACTGTGGCTTTGAAGATAGTGTTTAGATTTTTGGATGGACACTATTCCAAATCGATTTTGCTCACCTGTGGTGCTTGTAGGGTCATTAGTTGTTGCGTCCATAACAGTTGCTCCGTGGTCCCTCTAACTTGCTGTAAAATGACTACTTCTTTGTGTACTGTTATGACTTTGTTTTAATTTGGTCATTAATGGTCTAATTTTTCCTCAATATTAACTTTTGTGGCACAGTACTAGGCTGAGTGTTTTCACACAGAATATGTCAGAAAACACAAAGTGTCAAAGTGAAACCTCAGAGGGTTATCTACTCAGTCTGATACAGGCCACTCTCTTGCTCTTTGTTTCTCTCATTCGAGTATGAGCTTTTACTTTGAAACGTCCTGACTTCCATGCGTGCCTGTATGTAGGAAGCAACGTCACCAGGAAACTTGGATCAGCCGTTATCAGCCGAGTATTGTGCAACAAAAGTTCATATTGTGGAAAAACAAGACCATTAATAATCAAATGACAACTAAGCCATAACAAAACAAGTAACAAAAGTTACCAAGGAGCAACCACTATGGACGCTGCAATGAACGACCCTACGAGCACCACAGGTGAGTCAAATCAATGACAGTGGCTTTGGAATAGTGTCTGTCCAAATATTTACCTCTCAAGACAGACACGTTGGCTCCCACAATTTCCAAATGCCTCCGCCTACCCGTCTGTTATTCTGCAGCTCTTAAAGTGAGTAGTAAATAAGGTGGATATCCGGTCATTTCCCCACTTCCGTGCTCTTAAATAACTCCTTCTGGTAAACAAATTAGTCGAAGCCTAGCAAGCTAGCTGCAGAACAGAAATGGAAATTCAAAAATATATTTTATATATATATATAGATTTTTTTTTTTCATTGATTTTTTTTTATACACTGTCGTGATTGGTCAAATACCTTCCAGTCTGAAGAGCTTTTCCAGTGGAAGATGGCCGCTTCCTCTTCTCAAATTTTAACGGGCTGAATTCGTCTCTGGAGCATTCAAAGCTTGTGGAAGAGATAGGCTGGCTTGAGAGACTATCCAAATATCAAAACCCTATCTCCAAAGCCACGTTAGGGGCCTGTGTGATCAACCATCTTGAGTATTTTCACCACTTAACTTTGTAGGCTAATCCATTTCTATTGAACCTTTCACTTTGTATTGACTGAACAAATATTTCTTTGTCTCTAAATAATATTTGTTGACAAAATACATTTTTAAATCTAAAAGTCATATTCTAGTCATGTGGTCAATTATTTCGCTTGACACGTAAACATTTTGCATGATTACAGAGTATCTTCAGTGAGGTTAGCTAATACATTTCAGCTTTGCAGGACACACACCCAGCTATTCCATGTACATGGATTTGTTAAATTCCACCACCACACCTGGTTCAGCTAATCAATACGTCATTACGATGAATCAGTTGTGCTGGTGGTGGAATTTAACAAATCCAGAACATGGAATTAAATTGTACATGGAATGGCTGGGGTTCCTCGAGGAGCCGTTTGCTGGGGACCAAACCTGTGTTCTTCTAGCCCTCTCACAAGATATCAATGACCTTTTGGAAAATGTAATGCTTTTGTACAGTACTGTATATTACTGGTACTTGCATTTTATTCCACACACAGCACTTTTTGCAAAACACAAGAAATTCTTGTTTCTTTTTATTGTATTAATGGTGATTTGTTTCTATTATAATGTTATATTGAGCAAAAGAACACTGCCCAGATAAATGCTGTAGCTTTGTACCTGATTTTCTCAGATGGCAATAGTGCAATAGACCCGTGTTTCCTAAAGCAGGAAGGTGGTTTGTAGATTACTAACCCCCCACCCCCACCCCCTTCAGTGATACTATACATATACATGGTTAGATTAAGTCAATTTCAAAGCAATTTCTATGCATTAAGTTTACTCTCAGAAGTAGTTGGTTTGTATTTGATGCAATCTGAAGGTCTGTAATAGAAAGGTATGTGTAGTTGTACATTAGAGAGAACATTTCACATACTGAAAAACACAAATACAGTTTTGAATTGTAATACAATGTGCATTTAGATCTTGAATGGTAACACCATACACTCAGTAGTAAAACAATGGCTTTGGTGAATAAAAACAATAACTTTCAAATAAATTACACAAAATAGTCAAAGTAGCCTCTTGTACCACCCTGATCTAAAGCAGTGGTTCTCAACCTTTTTGGTTCGTGACCCCTAAAAACAGGAATGCCTGTTTGTGACCCCCTAGTCGATATGTATCATTAGAAGTCAAATATTCATTACTTGACAAGAAAAAAAGCATCCATATCAAAAATTATGAACAGATGAAGCATTTGTATATCTTTTTGCTACCCCCAGGTTAGGGATGGGTGATATGGCCAAAATATCATATCACCATGTTTTGTTTTTTTAGTTAGACCGGCAATACGTCATCCGTACTGAATTTTGATCGACGTGCCTCTTTTGTGGGAAAACAACGCAGGGAATAAACAGAGATTAGATGGTGTTTGTTCATAAACTACAACTGTAAGACAAAACGCAGGGATATAAATCACGCCAAAGACTATCAAGGCCCAGAAATAGTCATTACCTCTTAGTTTTTAGTCATTTGGAGATTCATAATTATAGGTTGGGAAATAAGGAAATATCCTGCAGTTGACTGGGGAAATACCATAGGGGAAGACTGAATGAGCTTGCATGAAAACGGATCAAATGTAGCTTTTCACAATGGCACAATCACTCAATGGCAGCCAGTGTTGGAAAGCAATTGCTTGACTTAACATGATGCACTAACAAAACAAACTTTTCAAACAATGTACGTGTTCTGCTGACAGTTTTTATACAGGCCAAATACAATGGTGGTCAATAGGAAAGGTGTCTGTGTTTTCCCCAACAAGTAGGCATGGCCGTGAAGAAAAAACAAAGTGCCCGGATGTGTTGGGTCTGATTTCGTTTTCCAGAACAAATTGCAACGTGAAATTACTTTTTAAAAATGTAGTTATCTTGCAATTCAATTCTCATGGTGCTATTTCATTTTAAAAATTATATTTTCTTTTACTTTTTTATACTGTTGCAAGGAACCATTTTTAAAATTTTTACTTATAAGTTAGTTACAATATGTAATATATCGTGGACGATGGTATAGTAAAATCCATACCTTTGCATGGATCCGGGACGGTATACCTTCATATTCGCTACCAGCCCTACCCCAGGTTGAGAACCACTGATATGAAGCACCAAGTATCATATGTTGGAGGGTTATGTATTTTGTGCCGATTTAAAGTTCATCCCGCTCATCTCCTTCACAAAAGCAGGCTGCCCTCTGGCTGTTCATGTAGGGCCTGCAGCCCAGAGTCCACACAGTGTTGAACAAGGTGTCTGCTACCGTTTCACATGCTGAGTTGGGGAGAGAGAGGGAGAGAGAGGGGGATGGATGAGTTATAAAGGCATTCAATATCAATTCCTATGAGTAGTAGCAAAGTGTATGCCTGAGAATTATTTATATGGCACTAATTTTATAATCATACCCAACAGTTAGTTTTATACAACTAAATGTGTGTGATGAAAAGATCTATGTGTGTATATTTTTAGTTTGACTCTTAATTTACAAAGATATGATAGAATAGATATTCCACAGATATGACGAATGAATGAATGAATAACAAAGTTGGTCTTTCATGATCAGAAACGCTTCTTCTTTTCTATTTTTTTTTTTTTTTTTTTTTTTTTTTTTTTTTTTTACAAAGCAATGTCATTGGGTGTCTGGCATATGTGGAACACTTGTTGGTGTGTGTGTGTGTGTGACTGAGTGAGTGAGTGAGTGAGTGAAACCAACATTAAAATTTAAACACCTGACTGACCTTCAACCTTTGACACAAAGCCAAGACTCCTCTTTAGGTCAGAACAGATGCTGTGGAGACACCAGCGGAACTTGGAATCACAGCGGTACTTGTTGGAGCCACAGGTGTCATAACAGATATCCAGCTGATTACAGCACTTTGTCATGGCAGGAATGCCCATCTCCATCTGGAAAAGGACAAAGGTGATCATGGTGTGTACATTCTTTTGTGTAGGATTTCGTGCTCAACTACCCTTTGAAGAAGAAGAATTCTGGTGCTAATTTGTTTCATATATATATATATATATATATATATATCTTTTTTTACTATGATTGAAGATACATACACTACTTGGAATAGGAAGGCCCAAGAAATAGGAGTTGCAACCATCAGGTTCTGGCATCTCGTAGTCAGGACGTGGAAGAGGAGCTTTACCTGAAAAGGAAACGGGCAGAGGTATGATAGTAGTAATTCTGTTGGGACAACAGGTCTAGGAGAACATTAAAGGGATAGTTTCGATTTTTGGAACTCTAGCCCTATTTGCTACTTACTAATGATGTTGTTGATCAGTAGAGTCCTTTCTCTGCACAATCCATGCTGTTCCTCACACTAGCTTTGGCTAGTTAGCCACAAACCAATGCAAAGTCAATGGGGTCAAGCTCCTGTCTGTACAAGCTGACTGAAGACAACTGAAATCTACTTTATGTGCACTGGAGTAGATTTCGGTTGTCTTCAGTCAGCTTGTACAGACAAGAGCCTGACCCCATTGACTTTGTATTGGTTTGTGACCATCTAGCTGGAGCTAGAATAGGGAACAGCGTGGATTGTGCTGAGAACTCCACAGATCAAAAACAACATTGGTAAGTAGCAAATGGGTTCGGGTGCTGCAAATGTAATTTATCCCTTTAAGGTGTCAGGAATAAAACGCTATTTTATCTGCAGAGAAAAGGTGAAAATCTTATATAAGACAATCCTTTCTCAATTTACTAATCCCCCTATCACTTCTAGCCCATAGTCCACTTTCAGGCTGTAACTGAGTTGATATTGAAGGTGATAATTGACAGAGAAATTCACAATATCAGTTTGACAGAGATCAGGTATCATTCCATAGCATCAAAATAATTAGTTTAACTGGTATCAAATACATGCAAGCAATTAAAATCTTGATTTATCCTACAATGGCATTTACCACAGCTAATGAGCATAAGGAAGGCAATACAGTCTGCTAATTCATTGGCCATTGTCACGTTGATTACTAATCAGTAGTTTTTTTGTGTGCATTTGTTCCAAAAAACTATTCTCCCTAACGTTTTCCCTAAAATCTGTAGTTGGAAAGGTGGTTATGCCTATTTGTGCCAAATCACCACATATATATATATATATGACAATGAATTGGGGAAATGCTATAGATGACACTGAGATCACCCAGGGGAATGTTATGATTATATGGGTACATTTTCTGTTTCTGAACTGAGAACATTACAATATATATATGTGTGTGTGTGTGTGTATGTATGTATTGTGAATCTTGATAAATGTTAATATTAAATCATATTTCTTGCTAAATAAATGTTAAATATTTGAGTCAGTTGCCTAAGCAGATACTATGGATAAAAGAAAATCCCTGATGTATTTTTTCCCATACTGCCCAGCCTTATTATTGTATCTAAAGCAGGAATGCCACCCAACCTCCGATGAACTTGAGCGAACTCACCATATCGACAGCGGTACTGGCACACTCCATCACGTCCTCCCATTAGTTCGAGCATAGAATCAAAGTATCCACCGACGGATTCAAAACTGCTCCTGAGGGTGTTCATTCCCCAGTCACTGTCTTCCTCAGCCTGTGGACTATCAGGGGTCTGGCTGGTTGCTTCTGTTGGGGCATCATCATCTTGACTGAGGGTCCCATGGATAGACAGGCCCAGAAGGAACAGGACGGCAAGGGGGCCCCAGTGTGGCATGCTACGGGTTGGAGAGGCAGAGAAGTAAGGACACCAAAATTATTGTCAGAGTTCAAATGGGGGACTGAGAGAAACAAACAGAATACTGAAACTATCGGTGTAGCATAGCAGCATAACCTGGACTTTGAGCCAGACTCTGGGACAGCCTCCACTGTGGAGGAACAAAGGTCGGGTGCTATCAAGATTTTACTTATCATTTGGATAAGAGTACTCAATTTCAATTTGAATCACATTAACTCCAGAGTTAATCTCTTCACAGCCTGTTTAAAATCATCAATCAGCAAACATCCCCCCCCCCCCC
>OMKL01153389.1:0-25389 GCA_900302295.1 Parasudis fraserbrunneri | reverse complement strand
TTTTTTTTTTTTTATTATTATATATATATATATATATATATATATATATATACACACACTTTTTTGGTTGCCACATAACAGTCATGTCACCTCACTCTAATGGACCCTTCCTTTCCAATTAGTCTGTGTTCCATCGTTACACGATAACATAATTGCACACCTAGTGCTTCACATGGCCCAAATGATCTCTTGCCACCAGTGGGGCAAGGACTGTACAGCTCACAGTAGAGGTCTTCACGCGTCCAAAAAGTCATGCCCGAACCCAAAAAGACCCTGAAATGCACTACCCAGAATCGAACCAGACCCATCTATTTTTGGGAAAACAGAACTGGACCCACAAAGACCCAGGAAACACTGGACCCAGAACTGTTTGGCCCTGGGAGCTGTCAGATAGACTCGGACCCTAAAAGACCCGAATCCGTTCTTTCCCGGGAGTGGTCGGACCAAATCGGATGCGATTTAGAGCGGTGTACGTCGATGGTTGATATCGTCATAAGAAAACTTTTGGCTTACCTGGTAACATCAGCCTTCTTGTAGGTTTTCCCTTGGGGCTGCCTAACGTTAAATCCATCCATCCTTGCCAAGAAAGTGGCTTGGTAATGGATATAAATCCACATTTTGTTATTCTTGCTGATGGAAATGGACTGACGGACTATTTTCAGCTTGTTAGCAACCAGTTGGTGTGCTAACGTTACTGTTGTTGAACGCTCTGCCAGAGTAGCGAGAAAGTGACGTTCTGAATAAACAAACAAACTGATCGCACTACGAAATTAAGAATGGTCCACTTTCTCTCAGAGGGGCAATAAATGAACACTTGCTGCATAGCTATGCTGATGTAGCATCATGGCAGATGCAAGATAACTGTTGCACAGTTGACCATTGAACTATATAAAAGCTACATTTTATATAGTTCAGTGTCTGGAACAGGGTCATAGAGGATTACCTCGTCCTAAATACAGTCACTAGTGCCACCTTGTGGTAATAGATGCACACTACGAATTACATAGTCACAGTCATCAACATGACCGTAGTGCATTGGCAAAGAAGGATGGAAACTGTCAAAGCAAGCGTCATTTAATTGAAACCTGCAATGGAAAACTATTTTAATACTAAAAAATACTAAAAAGAAAATAAAAATAATTCACAGGTCTATTGCGGGCACTGGCGAACCCGACATGTAAATGTCAGATATCCTTGGCCTGGGGCAAAGACTACCGAACCCGAACCAGACCGGCTGGATTTTATTATGAAATGCCCCGAGAACTGTCTGGGTCCAGGTTGGAACCACGGGTATTCGGGGGTTCGGGCAGACCCGAAGACCTCTAACTTACAGCCAGTGGTCCCGCCTATTAGTGTTAGCCTAAGCCTATCCCTCCCTATTTTACCCTCAGCTATTGTCGTTCTATTAGTCATTCAAAAGCTTTGACTCACTCCATTCCAGTCCTTTTAATAGGCTTAAAGTCGCATCCTCCAATTACAATCTTGTCTCCATTTCTTGTGTATCTACTCCCCCTCATACTTGAGTCCATCCCAATCTGCTTTAATAATCCACATACCTTAAGGCCAGAAAGGCTTATGGTTGACCTTATATTTGAATACAAGAAGTTTGCCTCAGCCTCAGGAAATGGATAATTTAAACATAGGGGTTTCCAAGGCTGACCCTGATATTTTGGTTCTTACTGAAACGTGGCTTTAAGAAAGTGTTGTTGACTCAGACAAAGCCATAAATGAATATAATTTATATAAAATAGATATAATTGGAAGGGGAGGTGGCATAGCCATATATGTTAAGTCCTGTTTTCTTGTCAAATGTACATAGCTGATACTTTGCCAAAATGCATTGAATGTATTGCTTTGAAGATATATTTGGGGCTCAATAATTCAACTGTAATGGTGGGGACATATAGGCCTCCCTCAGCTGCTACTAGCTTCCTTGATACTGATACTTGATACCTTGAACTGTCTGATTTACTATCTATATGCTATACACTGACTATGAAATGGTAATTCTGAGTGACTTTAATTTTGATATTTTTGATAACAAATGTCTCATATTACTTCAAGGAAATCTGCAGCAACCTTAAAGGGGAACAACATTAATTCTTTAAATTAATATTATTTGGGAGGTATTACAACTGGCCAGAAAAAAGCCTGCAGTGTACTTATGCCTGCACATTCATTGAGAACATGCTTGAAAGCCTCTTGAGGAGAGCGTCATCACCGCAATTACACCAGGCGGCTCAATGAAGACAAGTGAATGAGTGGAACTGGAATTACAATTAAATTAAAACTTAAAATGCACATTCAGTAATAGGCAGAGTACCATTTTCTGAAAAGAGGAAATGCTTATAACCTATGACAAGTATATCGTACATTTCTGTGTTTGTTTGTTTTTCTGTGTCCATAGATTTTTTGCAGTTAAGGCATCAATGCAGGTAGGGCATGTTTTACTGCCCGGTCGCGGCTTGATACATTTTGCAGTAGCTCTCAATGTGCATTTCCTGACTCAAAAAGGCCAAAATATTGCCACCAATGTCACCATTGCTACTCTAATTCTACACAGCAATGGTAAGCATGACTTCTGATTTGTAAAGTGCACTGCTTGTCTACTCAACCAAGCAGCCCTCTGCCTGCACCGTTCATGCTTTCCAGAGAGTTAGTTCACAAAAACAGTGGCTACAGGAAAATGACCAAAGTCATAAATGTAAGTTATATCTGTGATAGCTTACAAGTGTTTCCTCTTCCAAAATGGTACATAGCCTGTTATTGAATAGGTATTTAAAGGTTTAATTTCACTGCAAATCCGTGCTCATTAAATATTAAGTGCATTTTAAAAATGAATACACTTTAAGCCCTGGGCCATTTTCAATCAGATTGTAAATCTTACTGTGTGCGATTGTAAATGTTTTGATTGATGTACTTCATTTTTTGTTTGTCTTATCTTTATTTTTTCCTCTTATTTCTTTTTTGACTATTTGTTTTCTTATTTCTTTAACACGTTTCGGTAAATGTGGGTCTACCCCTCAATGTGTCTCTGAGGCTTAAATAAAAAGTACATAAAAAAAAGAATAAATAATAATAAAAATAATGAAGATGAAATAAGCTGTTCTCTTTGTTTCTATTCCACAGAAGCAGTCTAACCAAGCCAAGAGAGCCAAGACTCACAAAGCTCCACTACCCTCCAAAGGTTATGATGCTGAGGCCAAAGACCATCATATAGTGAAGTGTGGTTATGAGCAACCAAGGCTCGACTTCAACAAAGAACTTAACATGTATTGCCACAGCAATAATGCAGATGAGACCAACACTGTTCAGGATGGCAGTGCTAGAAAGAACAAGAATGAATACTTGCAGCATAAGATAAAGACACATGATTCAAATCAACACAGTCAGAGTGATAGAGGAGGGCATTCTAGAGTGCATCATCAGGGAACATATGGAAGAGATTCCCATGTCAAAGGCAGAGGAGGAGGTGCTAGCAATTGTCACGAGCGCATTGGCAGGAACCACGGCTGTGCCATTCGGGGCAGAGATGTACCTGTGAAAAACGATTGGTCCAAGAGTGGTGGAAATAGGATGGACCAGATGGGACGTTTTGGTGGCGTTCACAAGCTTCAGAGAGGTGGGCAGCAGTTCCGTGGAAAAGGACGACATTTAAACCGGGCATCTTATCAGGTCTAAAGAAAATTCTCCTTCAAAACAGCTACATTCTGTCCTTTTTCATCAGTAAATTGTAAATCCCTCATTATGAACATTTTACCCTATCTAATAGTGCGTCCCGACAGAACGGAAGAGGTTCATGACACAGGAGTTCAAGGAACAGAATGCTTTGGAGGTGGATGGACGGTTAATCTGTCGCCATTTCCTTCATGGAAGATGCAACAAGGCAGGTTATGCTTATCCTTCATTGGAAACTGATATGGCTTCAAAATTTCCTAAAGGGCCAGGCAAACTATGATGCAAGACCAAGATATATATATATATATATATATATATATAACGTTAGAGTAAATTTGGAAAAACTACATCCACCAACTCCACAGTGAATGTGTATATGAATTGGTTAATGTGCATATTCTCAGACAAGGCAAGCATTATACACATCTACATCTTTTTGGACACGTAGTCGCTTCATGCATCCATTGTAAGACTAATCCATAAAATCAACATGGCATCAGTTTCTTCACCAAAATAAATAAATGTTGAACACATAGGCTATTAGTCAACACATAGCCATGTCTTCTCTAACGACTGTGCATAAAGAATCACACTCAACATGTTTTCGGACAACTTGCCAGACAAACGTAGCTTACAATATTCTGATTTGAGTCCTCATAAGATCTGCACACTACCTGCAAAGTGCCTTATAAGATCTACCAGTTGACAAATAGAAAATATTACGTAGATATACAAACAATATCAAATGTAGAATTGTAGTGCATGCCGGGTAATTGGGGTCAGTGGCCAAAGAATTCCTGCTTTGCAGGGGATAGATTTAGTCAGTGATGCAATTGTAAAATGAAAGGTGGTAAACTAAAATTGGTGATCACAGTAATGGCAATAATTACTAAAAAAAAACATTTTCTCAGAGTAGTAGGCCTATTATTTGTTTGATTACTCAAAAAGACCCTATATCATACTACATGCCATAATCTATACAGTGAATTCAAACATCAAAATGTATATCTGCTTAAAAAGTGGGTAAACTAAACAGAGAGTGGGTGAACTGAGTATAGGTGTGTTAACCCTGGACTACATACTTTGTCATGTGACCAGAGCTTGGTGGTTACCAGTGTTGTGCTATTTTTGGAAGTGGGGGAGCACACCTACTGTGACTGTGTATTATATAAGAGTGTAGACCGTGAGCAGCGAATGACCATTTAAAAGAAGTGCTTCAGTACTGCAGCTTGATTGGAGGGGGAGAGAGAGGCAGGGAAACAGGTGGGAGGAGTGCGTCCTGGTTGAGGGCTCTGAAACAGTCACGAGGGATGGCAAGGGGGAGCATCTGGAGTCGGGAGGAGAAGTGACTCAAAACCAAAATAAAATGTCTAATAAATTGAGAATGTGAAATACAATTTGGCCAATACGCTATAGGTCCATGTTGAAGGCTAATGCTCTGTTAATAAGGCTCTGTTATATCGAACACTTGTAGCTAATATCTTGAACTGATTATTCATCCAAATAAAACTTGCAAACTCCATGTCATGATGCATGGTCAGCCTCTGTTGATGCGGTAAGCATTTTCCAGATTTACCGTCCCACCAGCACCAGGTAATGTGGCTTTCCACTCACATTTCCCATCTGGTTGGGGAATGTGCATATTAGCTGGTTAATTTACACATTCACTGCGGTGTCTGCAAATGTAGAGATTTCCTGGGGAAACCTAATCCCCACATTTACTGTAACATGATGCACACACAAACAAACACATTGATATCTTCAATGTTTTCTTTCTTTTTTGCATACAGGGTGATGAGTGCCAACTGGAACATACTCAGGATGTCCACAACCTGATCAAAGAAGTGTGCAAGTTTTATGTCCAAGGATTCTGCACTAAAGGCGAAAACTGCCCATACATGCACAATATCCTTTTAAGTAAAAAAAAAAAACTGCATGACTTATCAAAGTGATTATGACATATTTTACTGTTAACTCTTACACAGTAACTGTTATGATGCTTGAAATTAAATTCTGACATGAGAATTCCTTAACTGAGAGGCCACAATCATTTCCCTGCAAGTTTTTCCATATGCGTGGGAAATGTTCTCAAGGAGCAGAATGCAGGTTTTCTCATGAGCCGCTTACTGACCTCACTAGACAACTGCTTGAGGCGGTGTGTATGTCTATCTCGTCATGACATTTTAATTTCATAACAGTGTATAATGTGCAGTACTTTGTGCTCAATGTAATTAACTCTTCTCTGCAGGCATTAAAAAGGGACCATGACATCAGTGAAATGGCAAAGAAAGACCAGCCAGTGAACTCAGGTCAGCCTAAGAACACAGAAGAATCACAGTCCACAGAGGACAGCATGACTCCTGACAACTCAACACCTGTCATTGACATACTGCTGTATCCCATCAGGTATGAGGACATTGGTTTCAGGAGTATGATTAATTGTCTGTTTTGGGTTACTCAATCTCACCTGCAATTTCTGTAACCTTTTTGGTTATTTATGTATTTATGTATTTATTTATTTATTTTTATCTTGTTTTGTAGGCCTAATTTTTACAATAGTACATGTTCACCTGAGCCACATACTGAGAAGATAACCTCTGGATTGGCTGATGTCACAGAGGATGACACTGTCCCACCTCACGCCACAGATTCGACCCCAGCCCACAGTCCTCCCTCAAGTCACTCTACCTGTAAAGAACCCGTTTTATATTCAGTGGAAGCAGTGCTCCGATCTCAAAAACCCAAACCTCTCCCCGGTGTCTTTAAAAGTCCAACTAGCCAGGAATCTACAGCCTACTCTTCCCAGCAGAGATCTCTTTATTGTCCTTCAATCTCTGAAAAACAAGAAGAAGCTCCTTACTCTGTGGATTCAGTTCTTGGGTCTAGAAAGACAGTAGGAAAATCAATCACTAAGGACTCATGTACCCCCCCTGCACAGACAAGACCCTGTACCACAATGACTGGTTTTGGTCTTCAAGAGATGCCTCAGCCTCCTACAAGCTTAGCAAACCACAATGGAAAGGTTCCTCATTTAGTTGATACTGTCAGTGAATCTCACAGGCCTCTGGAAAGTAATTTCAAGAGCCTGTTTGCAGGGTCTGCCAGACAGATACCAGGGGCCCAAAAGCCCACTGAAAGAGCCTTCCGAAGTGTTTTTACTGCCCCTATTGGTCGGACCCATTCAGCCATACGTCATACAAAAACAATCGGGCGTCTTCCTAGGGATATAGCTAGCCCACAGGACACTATACAGCCCACAAAGTCCACTGGCAGTGCTATGGTTTCTGAAGAAGGCAGAAGTAAAGTTGTTCTTCATGTTGAACCTGTAGTTGGACCCAAAAAGCCTACACACAGACCTTTTCACAGCCTTTTTTCAAGCCCTCCTAGTCAAACCACTGCTCCCAAACATCCCACACAGACGAAACAACATCTCCCTCCATCTGGCCTTCAAGCCTCAGTACAATCCCCTGATCCTTCTCTAAGTTTTACAGACTGTAAAAGTGGACTTGCTGTTCCTGCTGAAAATGTCAGTGGCTCCCACGAGGTCAGTGTGTTTGTAAGCCCTGGCACTGACAAATGTGCACTTACTGAGATAAAATGGCAAACTCCAAGGGTTCCATCTGGCCCACAAAACAACATACAGTCACCTGATCCTGATCCAAACTCTACAGACTGCAAAAGTAAAATGACCCTTCATATTGAATCTGCAGTTGGATCGAATAAGCCTTTAGAGAGACCTTTCCACAGCCTTTTTGCAAGCTGCATCAGTGTGACCCCCTCTCAACTACCTTCCATACAGACTGAACCAGATTCCATTAGGTCTCCTTTATGTCCTCAGGAGTCTATTGATGCCACGTATTCTACTCTAATTTCTACAGACAGTGGAGGTAAAGTCATTCCTCTAAAAGCTGTGGTTGAACCCAGTAAGGCCACTGAAAGACCCTTTCTCAGCCTTTTTGCAAGCCCCATCAGCGAGAGTGCAGTTCAACTACCATCCACACAGACTAAACCAGATACCTCAACGACTCGTCTTCATCCTCAAGTGTCTATCCGGGTTGCAGATTCTACTTCAAGTTCCAGAGACTGCAAGGGCAACCCCCCTCATTTGAAAACATCCTTCAAGAGTCTGTTTGCAGGTCTCATCAGTAAGGACTTCACCAACACACCTCCAGCACCAAGGTCCCTCGGATCTCTTCCTGGATCTAAAAGCAAAAAGGGAAAGGGTTCGAATTCAGCTGAGCATATAAATGATTCCCCAAGGCAATTGGAAAACCCCATCTGCAGCCTTTTTACAGACGCCATTGGTGAGATGTCTACCCTTCCGATTCACATCGATACCAAACTAGGTGCCTCCACAACCCACGGTGATCAGTTGCCGCCTGATGCTTCCTCACACCAAGGTAAGAGCCTGGGTTGGCTTATGCTGCATAATTACTGTTGTAGAATGCACACTTCTACTTTATTTAAATTCTATGTACATTCTCCCTTTTTATTTATGTAGTGTCTTCAAAGACATCCACCACTAATTCAATTCTGAAGACCCTCTTTCTGCGCTTGAGCCCATGCCGCCTGGATGAGGAACAGGGAAATATCCAGGACGGTGTCTGTTCAGGTCTAGTGTTTATTAAAGAAATCGGTATTGAAATTGATGCACCATGCATTTGATGGTCACGCAGCTTTTTGTTCTTCAGTTTAACCACTAGGGTATGTCAGTGTTAAATTTTTCGTTGTCTTTCAGAAAGTGAAAACAAAGACGAAAACACCACCGGATCCACCTTTCCGGAACCACAGTGGAGGAAAGAGGAGGAGGAAAGGATAGAAGGGGAGTTGAGAGAGGAGATGATGCAAGAGCCAGAAATCTGTCTGCTGATGGATGAGCCGGTCGAGATTCCATTGGAACCCTTGCCATGTATGTCACTTTGTGACCCCCGTCACCCACTCCAAGTGGAAGTTGCTCTGTTAAAGCCCACCTTTGCCCACAATGTGGTGTGGTCCCCCTCTGACCTCGTCCCCTTAACTCCTCTCTCCCAAAACCAGTCTGTTGTTCCTCAGGCTCAGGGTTCCCAAGAACTGTCCAGTGAGAAAACTATTACACCCCTAAATCCAGCAGGATGTCTTCAGGAGGCCACAGGGGACTCCACCTCCAGGAGTGCAGGTGTGGCTGAAGTCCAGTTGAGTGCCCCCGGCTTGCACAACCTACCTATTAAATCAGTGGCACTGATGACACAAGCCCATCTGCACCTGCCACCAAAGCGACTATCTGGACAAACCAAGTGTTTTAAAAGGAATTTGGGTGATAAACCACTGAAGGACATTTTTAGGACTTTTGACCCTACAGCTTCTCCCTTTGGCCAATATGAGACTACAGAGTTACAGTGCACTGACAGTCAACTGATTTAAAACAACATTCAAGCACATTTAAGGTGCTTTCACACCTGCCTTGTTTAGTCCAGTTTAATCGAGTGTTTACCCCTTTTCTTTGGTTCGTTAGGGGAGGTGTGAACATGGTAAACAAACTCGGGACTGCACCAAACAGGACCCTGGTCCACCTGTTTGAGGTTGTCTCTGTTTGCTTCCAAGTGAACCCTGGAGTGCTTTATTTGAGGTGAGAAAGCAATCGGACCAAAAGTAGGAAAATACATTTAATGGAGCTGATTGGACAATTTTTGTTGCCATTTTCACACATATGTCCAAATGTATGATTTTTCATAATTTTAACGGTTAATATTTTCACTTTTAGTAAGTTTAAAATAGGCTACTTTTTATGCATAATTCATGTGACAGTAGACAGTATCGCAGAGCGTAGTTAATCAGCGACAGTGAATCGGAAAATGTGAATGGTATTTTATAACATTTGTGCAAGCCAAAGTGGAGATTATTTTTGTTCACGTTTCTTAGGATTCAAAATGTCCAATAAAAGAGTGACCTGCAAGATCACATGGCTTTGTTCAGAAAGTTTGGTTTGTTTGTCAATTAGCAATGTGAAACAAAACCAAACCAATAAAAAGTGCAACAAAAGTAAGAGTTTCACTTCTGATTCTGACCATTTCAAACAAATTTAGGTCTCAAGTCTTGCTTGACTCGAGTGCAACGGTTCTCAAACCACTTAACAGTTCCTTTACCTTTATGATTCCATAAGTAAGATCTTCTAATGGCCCATCTAAAACATTGTTACACTTTGTAACAGAGGATATCTAGTTTTTTCAATCACAATTCAAGATATCCATTGCTTTGCCTTTTGAACACATTGATAAATCATTCATGGATGTTGTATTAGAGCAGGACACATCTTGTCATCTACCTGGGGAGTGAGGTTCCACCTGTGATTTACCCCCATTGTAGCCACCCACTGAAGATCAAAACTAAGTATTATCTCCCGCCAAACCGTATTGTGTAGGTTTATAATCGGAGGTATAGATTATTTCATTCTTATACTGTTACAATCAAAAAAGGTACATGTTTTAACTTAATCTTTGAGAAAATGAGTTTTATATCGTAATCCTTACTCATTTCCATGGTAACTACTACAATACCGATAAGCCTCGCCAATATATTAGTCAATTTCAGTGAAATCTTTGTTTTCACTGAAGCTATGAATAAAACGCACAAAACATGGACACTACTGCGTTTAAAAACAAACAATTCAGGTAGGCTAATGCTGAGTATATAACTCCAGTAGTGTATTCTGTGTTGTTTTGACGGTTTCGTAGCGTCCTCGGCTCCGCAGCGTTCATTCGAGACCGGTCTTCAAACGGCGAGGCTAAAAAGATTAAGATTAAACAAATATTACATTGTTTAGGTACACAGTCTTGTACCCATTACGTTTTTTCTTGTTTTTCTCAAATGTAAAAACGCAGATGTCATTTAATTATGCTCAACTCTGCTCCCGTCAAATGTCAGACCAATTGAATAAGTGGAACCATAAACCAGCTACCTTGAATAACTCATATGGTAAAAGACCATAGGCAAAAATTCGTCTGGAACCAGGCGGGTCTTGAAACGATCACGTGAAAATATTTCGACAATGTTTTCTGTACATTGTGTGCAATTGTAAGCGAGTTGAGTCCGAGTAAGCCTACTATCTAACTTGGCCAGGCGATTTGTCTTTGGCTGACGAGTAGTAGGTGTTTGGTTAAAGTGGGGGACACGGGTTTGAATCCAGGAGTTTACATACAACACCATGTGCAGTTTGCGATATGTGCTTGTATATGTCCGCGTAAAAACAAACCACACGTACATATGAACACCACTTGAGATAATCGACTTCTATTACTCATTAGGGCGTATAGAGACAGGATTTGAAGTGAATGTTAAAGGGTAGTTCACTATTTTAAGATGCCTATCAAGGCATGTAATGGGGCAGCTCACTCAAAATAAAAAAATGAAAATATCCATAAAAATATCCATCCAGATAGTTATTTGCCGAGATTTGGAGATGTCTGCCATCACTCCAATAATACAGTGGACGGGAATGGCACTCAAAGCACCAAAAAAAAGAATTTGCAATACTCAAAAGCAATGTGCCTCATGCAAGAACCGTGCATATTGTAACAGTCGAAATAGTGAAATGTACCTTTAGAACGCTTATGTTTTGGTTTGCATGTGTACGTCTGAAACTACGTCACTGCCCCGCGCTCTGAGCCCAGGTTAGCTGAGCCCCCGGCCCCGCGCTCTGAGCCCAGGTTAGCTGAGCGGTACACCTGCTAGGTGATGGACATGAGCTTCGGCTCCTTTTATTTCCTCAACTCAAAAAACGGTGATGCTTTGGTTTGGTTGGACACTATTTTATTTCATGTATGAGTAGAATAGTAGCCATGAGACCAGGCTTTATATGGTTAAGGTGGTTGCTATGATAAATAAAGTAGCACTTGTGAAATCCCAGTATCGTGGTCGACGGGAGGGGCTTGCAGTCAGTATGTCAGTTACCACAGCTTTGATGCAGTTATTGGCTTTCATTGAGATTGTTGTTGCTGCGTCATCATGCACTGGAAGTTTGAATGCATGAATGAATGTATGGCAACAGCGTAGCGTAGCAGTAGATACATAACAGCCAATAAACAGCAAAGCCTAGGCAGGCTAACTAGTGTGCTTCTGCTGTTTAGCAAGAATCCTCTAAACCTGGCACAAAGTAACATTCCACCAACGCTGATAGCTGTGTTGCACAATGCAAATTCCACACAACCACAATAATAAGCACAAGCCAAACGTTAGGTGTCACTACTACATCAGTTCAAACAGAAAAACAGAACAAACTACGACATGGTATACTGTTAGCCACTGTTAGACACACACAGAAACACACATGCGTCCAAAAACAACTTGGGGAGCTGCTGATGGAAAAGAGCAATGCACCCTGGTATTTTAACATGCTTGCAAGATTAACAGTATGAATAGGCCCCAACACTGCCTCCCCCTGATTGATCAAAGACTTTATGGAAATTTTGTGGGAAAACAGGTTTTACCTTCCAACGAAGACCTTTATTTAATTTGAAAATTAATAGTGATAATAATAGTGATTTGCCAATTCTAGACTGTACAGAAGAAGACAAAAAAGCACATTGGCCATTGAAAAAAAAGGGGGAAAAAATAGAACAGAATGACGTGGCAAAATCCTGGTAGTAATTAAAATTATTTACACACAAACAGTTACGAAAGAAATAAAAGGACTAGTATCGAGCTAAAAGGATGTCTAAAGCATTTATACATGTGTAACCAAACTTGTAAACATGTATGCTTGAATATTTAAACACAGATTTGTGAATAAAAGTTTGAAATAAAATGATTGTATTCACCTAAGTACAATATACATTTTTGACTCAATAAACTTTACATGATTTAATGTCAAGTAATTACCCCATTCTGAGTCATAATGCTTTGAACCCTAGACCCTGTACTGGGTTCAACATGTGGAGCACAATTAGCATCGCCAACTTTACAACCATAGTGCACCATTTTAAATGAAAGGAGAGGTTCCAAGGTTTCTGATAATACTGAATACCCCATGCAAGCTAACAGGTAAGGGGCTAATGCAAATTATTATGACACAAGCATTATAAAAGAAATTGTGCTTCAGGTTTCACTCATTAAAGACATTCTGTAGCTCAAATGAGGCATTAGAATCAGCAGATAAAGAATAATGTGTATGACGATGACCTCGGATACTTGACAATATATATATATATATATATATATTACATTTGAAACTACTTGAGGGAAAATACAGGGTCCACCTCCTTGTTCACCTCTGCCCACTGTTACTGGTTAAGGTGCTTCAGATAACATTAACTACATCACTTGGGTGAGGTGTGCCATCGTGTTTTTGATCAGATCTCCCCCCCATCATTCTCACCATTATCAAGGGGTGGTTTTGCCTCGGCAGTTCCATCAGTTTTGCTGCTGCCATTTGATTGGCTCTCTGACACACTGGGAGTTGTGACATCTTGCTTTATATCTGATTCTTCCCCATCAGCAACAGTGACGATACAACTGTTTTCACCTTTACTGAGAAGTGCTTTTGCCTCCATAGTTCCATCCTGAACAGAAGTGTTATGCTGGTCAGAAGTGTCTTCTGAGTGCAACACTGGTTCATCTGGCTGGGGTCTTTTCCTCTTGAAACATCCCATCTTAAGACAGACACAGACAATGAAAGCCAGTTATACACTTGTCGTCACGGTATACCAGGCACCACTATTGCGAATGTGGCACTCACCATAGAGATAAAACACTCACCATAAACATTGCCACAGTGATGATGATCAGAAGTAGGAGTCCTCCTCCAACTCCTGTTCCTATTATCAGCTTTTCATTAGGGGGAATAACGAACTCTATCCGAACATCAGTCTGTTGAGACAAAAAAATGGACATTGTGATTATTGGATGTATCCATTACACTTTACTTGAATCATTTCTTTCAACAAACCAGTATCATAAAATGGATTACCTGTGTTTGGGGAAAACTTGGAGGACCATCTTTATTCTGTAAAATACAACCATACAATGCAATTTCATCCATACAATGCAAAATCATTGACATGACACAAGTTAGGTTTATATTTTAGCATTGCTAGAGGGTCTGAACCAGAATTAAAACCTCATTTGAGTGTAAGCTCACACACAAAAATTTTATTGCCTCATAATGTCAAAGCCCCATTCATTGTCATTTTACATCCCAGTTATATCGCTGATTGAAGGATTCTCTCCACAATTTCTAGCTTTAGGAGAGAGTGGTGCGTGTTCACAAATACTTACTAAAATATCCTGGGGCACAGGAAGAACATATGTCAGTTCTTAAAATGAGTGGCATTTCCCTTTAAACATACCTCCTGTTTAGTTGAAGCCTGGATATATCGTTGTGTGTCATAGCTAAGTTTTACAAAGCTTTTGAACTGAACCTCTGCTCCATCTCCTGTAAATTGTTTTGGGAATGTGATGTCCTGGAAACAAGAATGTTGGTTAGCACTTCATTCAAGTCTTCTTACCACACTATTAAGATTATTTTTGAACCATTATTCCTGCAACCTGTTGATTTTGGGTTCTGTTACAAACCTTTGCACGTTGCTTGAGATCACCAAATGCTACTTCCGCAGACAGTATAAACTGAGTTGTTGAATATTTGTCTAGAATGAAACTTTCACACTCTATGGACTTGCAGGATTTGTCTGGAGAGCAGTACTGTAAAACATCCAAAAATAGTATTTCTTAATCCTATTTTGATGAGATTGTCACTTGATTTTCTTTTTATTTCTCTATATATCCAGGAATAGGCCTATACTGTATTACATATATTTTACTTACATATGACGTTGCTTCGATGACGGTTCTGCATTGTGTTTTGTTCTTGGAAAACAAGAAGCATCAAGGATATGTAATTTTATAAATTATAGCAGCAAAAAAATAGAAAATCACATAAGTTGACAAATAGTAGCTTACCTGTAGGACTGACACTTGATAGTTCTTCATTTCAAAGTTATGCTCCAATGTAGTTGGGAAAGTGAGTGTCACGTTGACAGGCAAAGCCTTAAAACCCATGTTCTTCACCTATGAATAGTGTGAGACAATGACTAAATTTTTGCTCATATTTAGTTGCAAAGCACTTCATAGACCATGCCATGATCTAAATTATGCGTTTCATTTGAGCTGCTGGGTCATATCTGAACAACAAAACTCAAGGTGCCATATCCTTGCAATGAACATCAGGATCACTAAAGGCTGTGTCCACATCTACGTCAGTGTTCTCCTTAGTTGACTACTTTACCTCATACACATTCACCAGTCTTTTAGGTGCATTATCCTCTGGAGTAAAGTTAAGATAAGAGGAGGTGTCTTCGTTCCTGCAAGAAATACAGGACAGTCTCCAATCAGTTGTGGAAGAACTCGCTTTTCAAAGAGATTAAGATGTGATTGAAATGTTTGCATTGTATATCATTATTTTTTTTATATATATATATTTATTTATTGTTATTTACTTGGAATGAAAACATTTTCATAATGTCACTTACACTCTCACTGCCAAATCGATTTCAAATTGCACTGGGATGGTTTTGGTCATGGAACTTCTGGTTGAATTTTCATTGTCGCTGTATCAAAGAGGATGTAAATGCATTTCATAAAGTAAATATTCAATAGCCTATGATTAGTACTGAAGGTTTTCTATTTAGTGTTGTTTTTTGTTTGTTTGTTTGTTTTTAAATATAATCATTATTATATAAGAATAATATATTAATATATTACTAGTATATATTATAATGCAGAGGAAATGGTAAGCATTGTTAAAAAATGGTCAACATAGTATAAGGGTCCCACCTTTGTCCAGTAATGGTCATTGATATTGTTTCATTCCAGTCATACATCTTTAAGATGCGGAATAAAGACTTAAATGTTGTCTAAAAAGAAAAACGGTAGAAGACAGTAATGTTAGATGAGAATTTGTCTGACAGAGAAGTTGTAAATGTTGCTCAAAGGCTCAAATTGTTTGATCACAGCTCCCACCCTATGACATTATCTCATTTTATTCATTATGGTGTGTGTTGCTGAAGGATACATGACTCACTGAAGATCTGCTGCGGTAGACAGGAAGGTTGACTCCACACATAGTTTTGTCTAATACGCCTTCAAGACCATCACAACTGTGTGAAGTTGGCCTCGTTGGCTATTGAAACAGTGGTGAAGCCAGAAAGACCAGTATGAACAGTGTACCTCAAACTCAGACCTGGGTCAAATAATAATTCAAACACCCTGCAATTATATTTGCTTTGATTTCACTGCAAATGTTTTGCACATGCTTGTTGTAACAGTATTCAAGGCAAGTTCAAACAGACAAACAAACAAAGAATATCTATAGTGTTTCCAAGTACAAATGCACCATGTAACATTAGACAAATGTAATTGCATGTATTGTATACAAAATAATTTGTTAAAAGTATCTAGTAGCCTATTTGCAGATAGTATAGGCTATGTAGATAAATGTAGTGGAGTAAAAAGTAAGATGATTTTTCCTCTTAAATGTGATGGAGTGTAAAGTCCCCTAGAATTTGGTAGCAACAGTAAAGTACAAAAAACTACAAATACCTAAATCCTGTACTTAAGGAAAGTACTTGATAAAAACATTTTTTTCCATTCCCTGGTTGTATCTCAGCATAAATATCACCTTCACGAGTTCCATGAATGAGAATGAGAGTCCTGCAGGGTAGTGGAGGGTGAGGCTGGTGTTGTAGGAATCATCTCCATGGTTGGACAGTCTTACAGTCACATTGAAGTAGTTCTGGTCTACCACCACTAATGTTGAGGTGCTAAAAGAAACAAAGAAGAGTATCATAGTAGTTTCCTTTGATCCAACAATTAGAAATTATATAGTACTGGTGAAGGTAAAGGGGGTGTTCATGCTGAATGAGTAATTTTCTTAAAAATGATGAGCACATATCTGGTGAGCACAGGATACCAGTAGTCAATGATCATGATCACAACATAATGGTAACACATGATTGTCAGATATACATACGTGAAGTTGAAGTCCACCTCAAGTTCTGCTACACAGGTGTCGTTTTTTTTGCAGTTCTTTTGAAAAGGCACCTATGAAACCAAGAAATAAAACATTTTGATGATGTCATTCTGAAAACAAGATGATGATGATGATAATAATAAAGTTGTTAGAAAATAATAAGCGGTAAATGTATTAGTATTTAAGAAATAAATTATAGTAGAAATTATTTTTCTTTCTTCAGATTTACTGTAGACTATGGAGCCTGACTGACACAGGATTTTCAATGTTGATAATGGACTATTTTCATAAGTTTAATATAAGTTTATTAATGCAATTTATTGCTCGGCTTAAAGAGGCACTCCACCAACAAACAATCCTTATTTATTGTGCACATATTCCCACAGATATTCCCCTAAAATTATAAATAGTCTTGCTCAATTTCATTTGAGAGTTCTAGGCCCTTTTCACAGCAGCCATTTTGACATGTCATCGCAGGGTAAACACATGTGTAATTAATAACATTAACTATGGCCCTGTTACATTTAGGTGTGCCAGGGCCCTGGTATTGTGCATGCTGTCTCACTGGAACGGCTGTGACACATGTAAATGTAACAGGACCACAATTAATGTTATTAATTACACCTGTGTTTACCCTGCGATGGCATGTAAAAATGGCCACCGTGAAAAGCTGCCTATAACTTTGAATTTGTCCTCTAGTGATGTCATCAGAGGCCAACAGATTCATGGGCTCTGTTTTTGTGAATAAAAGTAACAGATAAAAGCACAAAGTCATGGCACTTGTGCATGTACAACTTCTTTATTTGTAATTAGTGACCAGATTTGCTAGTGCACCAGTGGCGCAACTACAGTGCAGTTGTACAGATGGCTGGATCAAGAGGAATATATTATTAGTAGGTGTGGTTGGGGCGGCCTTCTATTATGGCCAGTCAAATCAGCTCCTTTCATTCTCTTTAAAAACACTGCACCCAATACGATGCAGCACACTGACAATTTTGTAATAGCTGAGCAAAGTCCAGCCTGACTCCATCAGAAAAATGTCACCCAAGAACAAACTGTGGAAATCCATGCCATATATATGCTGCTTGTGTTGTCATATCATACCACTACATTTAATTTACCCCATTTGTACTGTACATTTGTAGAAATGCAAAAAGTTATGACATCAGACCAGGAATCTGTCAACTATATGCATATGATCCATTTGGGTTGAAAATTGTTAAATTGTTGTGTCAAAAGTTATCCATCTAGATAGAATCCCTGAAATGTCTACTCCCACATGGAATTCTAAAATACACTCTGTTCTTTTTCTCAAAGGTCTAGTGTAATTGTAAACTTGACAATTACCCTCAAGTAATTGTACCAGGATCTTAGTCATTGTGCTAATTTTATCTTTACATTATCAGTGGGATATATGCTACACATAGGCTAGCTAGTGTAAAGCTCAGTGAACTAACCCTGGGTAAATAAAGGTAAAAAAGGCAAATAAGGGTACTGATATAATACATACCCCAACAACAGCCTGTGTAGGACTGTCCACGTTCAAAATGGCAGCCTCTTTCTTGCTTTCATTTTGAAAGAAATTTAATTTGATGATGATGGGAGATAATGTGTCTTTCACACATTTCTGCAAGAAAAAAAAAGATTACTTTGGTGCTCTAATTGACAGAGTAAGTTGTACAAAGTCTTTGTTGCTGTAGGCTCCTATAGCCTAATGTTTATATATTTACAGTCTTTATTCATTCATTAAAACATTTTTAAATCAGATTTTGAGTATATTTTAGCCATATGAAACCATGTTGTGTTGTGTCAGTCTCCTTAGGAACAGGTGAGTGTGAGTTTTGGGACAGATATAGATATAAGAAAATTTAAGTAATGTTAATTTAGTATTGGGTGACAAAGCTCTTTGAAAATAACTATCAAATTTGTGACCCTTCCACATCACCTGACTCTGGACAGTGTATCTTCCTCTGAGTTACTCTTCCAAGATTGTAAAAAATTATGTGTAGCCTATAATAGGTAGACTATCCATTGTTCTGCGATTGCTCTCTCAAAATTACATTGGTGTCTAACTGGTCTGAGGCGGAATGCACGCTGAATAACACCTGCTTCACTTTGGCGCTGTCCACACTGCACATGCCCGGTGCAGAGCTCTGTGCGTGGCTTGTGGAGGGGTAGGGATAAAATCTTCTTGGTGTGCTGGATGCTGACTGTATAAAAAAATGCACTGGGAGCTTCACTCGCAGCAGCTCCAGAATGCATTCAAAAGCCTATGCTTGGTGTGTCTGCTCTAGCGCCCCCTCGCATACAACCATTCTGCTTCTGCTTGCTGTTTGTCACAGCTGTTAGACATCTATCCAAACAGGGGACTTCTACAGGAGGAGAGGGGCGTACACCACAGTGTTCTGTGCACCACAGTGGGAGGAGGGTGGGGTCTGAAGGAGGGAGGGGACAAGGGCATGTGACTTTCATTTTTCGGTTTCAAATATTCTCTGGCTTTCGACAAAGTTCTCCAAACTGAGAGGCAGCAACATTAAAAGATAACACCAGTATAATGTGATCTTTGGCTCATTGCTAGCATCACAATGCACTAGTCTACTGTTTATGATTACATAGCCCCTTTCTCTTTTGTGGCATTTCCAGGAGTCTGTTTCTCCATTATATTCCTAACTCCATCAAAAATAACTTGTACAGACACATTTCTTGTTTCAGATGTGTAATCCATCATTGCAGAAACAAGGAATAGAATGAATATTTGTCTTTTAAAGCAGGGACTAATTAACGGAGTACTATAGTGACGTTGGTTTGTGTGTTTGCATTTAGGGTTTAACACATCTTAATATCAAGTCAGATGTTGGTGTGTCACAAACGTTAGAGTGTAAAGGTTTTTGTGACTAAATAAAGTTCCCCTGTAAATATTTTCTAACATGATTTAACATAGTGGACAAGAAATGCCCCACCTCAAAAGTTATCAGTGTGTAGGCCTGCTTTGGTTCTAGGTAAAATTATTTTTATATAAGACCATTTTTGAGGGTACAGCAAATGAGACTGGGACAGGTCACTGGGTGAATGCTTATGTATTTAACTGTATCTCACCCTCACAGCTTTTCTCTTCATTTGAGACTTGAAATTTACTGTAGCCCACTTCAAAACATCACATCCTTTGCAGTTACTTTCCATTTGATCACAAGTGTTATCACAAGTTACATAATAAAAAAAGATTTCACCATACTGGCATGTAGACAGAGTGGTTGAAGCACATTTCCTCATTGCTCAACACCACATTAGACTGAAGATTCCTGTCTCCCTTGTCTGTTTTACTGAAAAAGCCTCTACTTATTTGTCTCATTGGATCCACATCAAGCATGTACGAGATGGTCAATCCAGGAGTAATTGCCCCTGGAAAGGTATACAAGATGTTTAATTGGGTATAGCCACACTTGAATTATTATAAAAATATGTGCATACTAAACATTGGGTTTATTTGCTGAGTTTTCTGGCCTTAGACCATCATCAGAGCATACAGAATATAAAACATCCACTGATCAAGCTGACTGCTTCAGCCTCTGAGGAGCCTGATTCACATCAATGACAAAGTTCTTACCTGCTTGACTCTTTGTAGCCTCTGCCATATGAAAGCATGCTGTTAAAGTAACCATAGGTAGAGCCACATCTGTGTTGCTCAGGCAGTCGATATTATCAGTGCTGATCTCAAGGGGTTGAAAGCGTAAATGAGCAGATACATTAAACACAGGCCTGGACCTGGAGGAAGAAATGGGCTGATTGTTAAGACTTTGTGTGAGATAGCTCTTTGCTATTGGGTTGTTTTGATTTATGAAAGTCATGTGAAAAATATTTGAAGGCATAGTACACACATTTTTCTTCCTTGTACAATAGTACAATAGTTTATATTTTTCTCTAACAGTCTCTATTTCACTAGCTACTTATACCTCAAGACAACAACATCTCCACGCGATCCAACCACAATGTCTGTCAGTCCATCCCCACCAAGGTCAATCTGTCCGTCTACTGCCTGGCCAAAGAACTGCAGCTGAGATTGTATTGTCTCTGCCATGATTCTCTGTAATATAGGAGGTTTAAGAGGTTTTGACACTTGAGATGCTGCTTTGGGTGGAAGTTGCCTGTTTTAAACAGTAAAAATACTTAGCCCTCTTTGAAGCCAGATGTGAAAACCCACATTGTTCACCTATATCATCCTTTGATTGTCTCACCTGGCTGAAAGTGTTGCGTATTCCTCTGTGTTTGTCACCCAGATAAATATACACAGCCCCCCTGTGATTATTCTCCAGGGGGGCTCCAACAGCCACATCTCTGAGGTCATCTCCATTCACATCTGTGAGTGAGGAGATGGCGGTGCCAAATCTTCCCCGAGATGGGACATGGACATTCATCTCACTTTTCAATTCAATCTAAGGAAAAAGAACAGGATCACTCAAGTAGCCTGTTATACATTTGTTTGAATGAAAACACTGCCATATTGAATCAAGTGGCCCACCTCAGGAGTCACTGTGTAGATGTAGATTTGGCCCTCTCTCTTCTCCTGAGAGTGGTGGAACAGGGGTGCACCCACAAGCAGGAAGTCAGTGTTACCATCTGAGTCAATGTCTACTGCACACAACTCTGCCCCAAAGTAGGAACCAATCTAGAAATATGTGGGATGCAAATCACAATTTTAGTCCTAGTTTTAAAATGAGACACACTTCTATATATAGAAATCAAATATTCTTCAAGTCAATTACCAACCTGTTGTCCATTTATTCTTTGTTTTACTGTCCAGATGTTGCTCTGTTTTGAGAAAAATAGGACCTGTCCTTTATGGTTAAATCTTGGTGCACCAGTGAAATATAGAGGCTCATTATTCTTCTCCCCAGTAGCCACAGAGTATCCTGTGTTATAATAAAAAGAAGTTACATTTGGCTCACAGTCTGCTCTGAAACTGGACTGGAATATAAGTGGTTACACACTCACAGTGGGTAGTGTCAAATAAGCAAATGACTGACTTTACCACCCTCCCTGCAGCAGTTTAATGAAACAGTAATGGGAATCTTTGGCAGACTAGGCATGTCAATTCATGTGAAGATTATGTGTAAACATGCACACGCACATTCACACACACAGACACGCATACCCTACATCCATAAGCTACATGCAGTACTAAACTGTTGCTAGTTTTGATCCATCAACAAAATGCACAATATTGATTGATGCACAACCATTACCAACATTGGTTATTGGATACATTTTGTCCAAGCAGCAATCTATTCATCAATATGCACAAAATCAATATACCAGAGAGACCTTTTTAGGAAAACCATTTTGCCACATATAGATTTTATGTAAAATTCTTATTACCCATGTAAGAGTTTTCCTCCTGGTTGGGGTCCAGAATTTGCCTCTCCTCTGAGTTTGAATCTTGAAGCTCATAGAGTGACCCACGCCAGGTGTTTGACCCCACTGAACCCAGAATCAAGACATTCTGTTGAGAGATAAAAACACTGCATTGAATATTGTCAATCAATGGTTTTGTTTGGACAATTTTTGTGTGTAACTCTCCAGGACATATCTCGACAAGTAATGACCGGATTGCCATGAAATCTGCTGTGCACATTCATGACCCCAAGTGGAAGAACCCTCTTCATTTTGGTGACCCCATGACCTTTGTTCTAGTGCCACTATCACGCCAAACCTTTCAAATGAGTGCATCTCCTGGCCATTTGTCATACAGTCACAAAATCTGCTATGAATATTCATGGCCCCTACAGTAGAAAGCTGTTGATTTTGGTGACCCTGTGACCTTTCCTCTAGTGCCACCATTAGGCCAAACTTTCAATTGTCAAATGAGGGCATCTCCTGACACGTTAGTTGTACAGTCACAAAATTTGCTATGAACATGAATTAATCCTGGAGGAAAAAACCTTTTGATTCTGGTCACCCCATGACCTTTTCTTTAGCACCACCATCAGGCCAAACTGAAAACAATATATCTCAAAAAGTAATGGCCAGGTTGTCATGAAATTTGCCACTGTTGTGCCACCATCAGGCCAAACTTTAAATTTTCAAATGAGCATATGTCCTGACCCGTTGGTCATACAGTCACATACTGCTGTGAATATTCATGACTTCTAGAGGGAGAAATCTTCTCGTTTTGGTGACCCTTTGACCTTTCCTCTAGAGCCACCATATGGATTTATACCCTAGGTCTGTTGAGACTGGCAATATCTCAACTCTTTTTTTTCTGTCATCTACCCAGTAAAATGTTGCATGTGAAAGTAACAGCAAAGTGGGGGGAGATTGTTAGGCCTTGGCAGAGGTCTGCACTTAACTGAGTGCATTCTTCTAGTAATTGAAGTGTTTGGAAAAAAAATAATAATAATCAGGATTTAACATACCAGATGGTACACTTTGTTTTTAGGAGGGCATGGAGAGAGAACAAATGGAAGACATATGGCAACATAAAATAGTATTGTGAGACAATAATAAAAGGATCAATATGTAAAGGAGAAGGGGTATGAAAAAACAGCAAACTAGATAGATATAGACAATGCAAAATAAGTACATTTCAGAAAACAACAACAGTGTAGGCAGCAGGCAATCAATGTAATGAAGCAGCTAACATTAAATAAGCTTGCTAGCTGCCATATCCCCATGACATGTAAACAGAAATAAGAAAAACATTAGCAAAGAGCTAATCGCGATTAGCGTAGCTAACATCAGTTAATGTTTGCTACTCAATATATCAGTTAGCTGTCATGCTGAAGATTCCCTGCGCTGTATGTGTTAAAAAGGCCAGATATATAATGTAGTCTAGCACCCCCTTGTGGACAGCATAGTGCTATAGGCAGCCATCCAGAACATTTCACTTTAGTTCTGTATAAGTCATGCTAGACAACACATGTTGACTCTCTCCTGTCGTTCAGTTTTTGGTTTAAGTGGACATTTGATGCTTCCAAACCAAGCTGTGAGTGCATCAAAGAGTAAGTTGGTTCATTCTTAGAATATGTAGGAAGAAATTTGTTATGTATCCCTTTTAGACAAATCTCTTATGTTGAATAGCTAACATGCGCCGGTTAGCATTATGAGGCTGCTCATGATTAGCATGTGGATAGTCTTTCCTTGATAGTATATTAGCCATGTTAATAGTATTTATGTTGGGTAGGTTAAACACTACTTCTACTGTTGTAATCAATGGAAATGTTTAAATGGTCATGTTTAGTCTAATTAGTCTTCATTAATGTTGGGCTCACACATACTCTGTATATGTTCCATTTTCTTTAGAACCACACATTTGTTTGGAGAGATTGGATAGATGGTAAATGGACTGCATTTTTATAGCGCTTTTATGCCTCACACTCACCCATTCACTCACATCGACAGCGGAGGCAACCATGCAAGGTGCCAACCTGTTCATCGGAAGCAGTTAGGATTAAGTGTCTTGCTCAAGGATACTTCGACATGCTGCCAGGAGGAGCCGGGGATCAAACCGGGAACCTTCAGATTACCAGACGGCGGCTCTACCTCCTACAGATATGATGTGTGTGAAGACTTGTGAATAAATCTCCTAAATTTGGACATCGACTCAATGTGTTCTAATCCGACATCATGTAGTGATTACACCGGTTAGACATCAGCACCTAAGATTCTGCATTTTGGTTCTTCAAGCTAAGAACTTCTTTACAGTATGGTTTGTGAAAGCCTTTACAAGACAGCATGTGTAGCTTAAATATTGAGTAGCAAACATTTACTGACATTAGCAATGCTAATCACGAATAGCTTGGTTTCTGGCATCCAAAATGATTGCCTGACACATATGTATCCCATTTATTTCCATGAATGGAATGAATTCTTGTCATGGCTTGATTGGCAGCTCAGAGCTAGCTAGCTTATTGGCTGACTGGGATAGCTGTTTCAGCTGATGTCAATGAAAGCATCAGCAGTGAATGGTCTACTTTTGTGGGGACGTACAGACAGACAAACAAACAGATGGACAGACCAACACTGTTCTAGGTGGCTTCAGGCCCTATGGGGCCATGCTATAAAAATAAGGGAAATTTAGGAAATGTATATGTATGAGTGTGTAACCCCTCCAGTTTCAGGGTTCCATAGCTTTTAAGCTGTTTTTTTCTTTTGTTTATTTTCTCTTAATAGGACAAGGATACAGGGTTGATTATGAAACTTATGTCTTAGTTATCTGTCTCTTTCCTGCCACCTTCTGACCTCCCCTCGTCACTTCCCGTCAGAAAGCATAATAGGATGTGGGCTTGGCCAGGTGGGGAGGTGGAAATAGAAGCCAGGTTTGGAGAACATGGTCTTTCTTTTACTTGGAAACTCAGTAGAGTTTTAAGGCCTAGTACTAAAAAGAACTAAAGCAATAAAGTATAAGATTGCTGTTTAGAAAATATAGAAAGGGATTATTGAGAAAGAAGATACTTGGTGGTTGGCTGGTCTAAGTGATTACTTTCCTTCCTGGAGGGAGTTACCCAAGGACTCTTGGGAATCGTTAAGAAGATTATTTTTTGTTTGATTGACTGGGATTTCTGTTTTGGATTTATATGTTATGGATTTATTGTTCGGGACTTTTCCTGTCCTGCTGGTTTTTTGCCTTTAGGCCTCCCACTTTGGAGTGCAAGGACATTTTCCATTAAGACAGTTGACATTGACTTTTCACTATTATTTTGTTTTCATGGTTTATTAAA
>OMKL01153386.1:5060-19073 GCA_900302295.1 Parasudis fraserbrunneri | reverse complement strand
GGGGTGACCGTCAAGCGACGCGGCGCCTCTTCGCTTCGGCAGAGCATTCGTTTTACAGTTGCTCAGCACGACCTAAGAAGAAGGATGGATGATGCCGTGGTGTCTTTCAAAATGTAAAATCCCGTTCAGAATTACGTCTCGTATTCCAGAATGATATTTTTTGGACTTTGGTTCTGACTTCGTCTATGATTTCATTTCACGCGCATGGGTGCGGTTTATGGTGCCTGTTAACATTGGGGAAGCCCGAAGGAGAGGATTAAGTTAATACAGAGTATGGTAACGGTACCATACCTGCAATTGAATAAAACGCCTCCTTGATTCTCTGCGTTTCCAGATGGCCAGGGAAAGCGATGAAGATATTGAGGTAACGCTTTAGAGCAAGGTGTACCCTTCTTATTTCCCGGGCATACAGTTGCCTTCGCAAAAGACCCACCAACACAGTACAAGAATGTCCCACATTGCGAAGAAACTCAAGAGCTACACGCAGACAGACTTGAACAGCGGTCGGGGCTTTGGCTACGGTGAGCGTGCTTCCTGATGTGTGGTTCCAGCAGACTACAGTACCGGGAAGCCCGGCGGATTAGTTCCGTCTCTGTAGACACCTTGGGTGCTCTGTGCAGGATCTGAGCACCTTCCATAACACAGGGTCGTCGATGAGCGGACATGCCGTAGTTGGTTGTACAGGTTGTGGTCCTTAGATGCACTGCCACAGAGTTGCATTTGATGTATGACTTGTGCTATATAAATAAAGTTTGACTGATTGATTGATTGATTGATTGATTGACTTTGGAGACAGTGAAAATGGTAAGACGTGATTTTTCCGTGACTTTATTTTTTATTAATACGGTCTTTGGAACGCGTACACGTACACGTACACAGGTACATTCATGCTTGGTCACATTGTGAGAAATAGGTCTGAATTTATGTTATTATTATTTTTGGTAGGCTATTTGCTGTATTTTGTGGCCGTGAAAAGGTTTATGTTGACCATGGTCATAAATATTGGAGTAAAACAGACATATATTCTGATTTTAGAAGGTTCCAAGAAGCTTATTTTCCATCTACAAATCAAAATGTACAAAAATGTAAATATACTCCCCGGTTATTTTCAATTCACTTCAATTATATTTTATTGTCATTGTACTCGTATTGTCACGATACTGGAATTTCTAACTTTAATTCAATACCTTGAAAAAATATTGATATTCAATACCATTTTCGATACCACAAGGCCATGTGCAGTTTCTCGGCTTCATGTGAGTTTGCATCATACTTTGATGTTCAACGCTTTCTAGACAACATTTTTTTTTCTCATGGAAGATCAGGCCTTTACAAAAAAATGCCAGTACTGATCTTAGAAATGAAGTAAAATGAATATGCATCACCTTCTTATGCTTTATTATAGAGGTGTACTGTGTGCTGTCAAGTACCACAGCATCTCACTTAGTTAAATTACTTCTGACCATAGTTGAAAGTATTTTCCCATCAACCGAAAAATCCAGCTGTCAGATTTCTCAGGCCTGATAGCTCTGAGGGGGTATTAGTTTAGCCTTAGAGCACGTGTGTCAAACTAGAGGCCTGTGGGCCAAATATGGCTTTTAAAAGCTCGTCAGTCAGTTTTTCGCTCAAGTCGGGCCATATTTGTCTTTTATTATTCGGGTTGCATCCTATTTCAGTGTATCAAGTGAGTCATTGCCAATTCATCGTACCTACTCTGAAATCAAATCCGTGGAAATGATTGGATTTGCGCAAGTCAAAGCTGTGGTAGAAACAGATGCCGAGGTGAGAAATATGGTTTATAAGTGTTGCAAAGAAGTTTGATTTTGAGTATGAATAAGTGCTTTTTACTGTGTCCTACTTAACTTTACATTAGTTTTGTGGCCAACTAAGGAGGTGCTGGGTATCCAGTATGAAGCACAGAATGGATTGGGACTAAGGATGAAAATGAGCATCTCTTGCTAAATCCTATGTATTTACAGTGCATTATTGTATTGTTCATTAATACATGTTGTCCCTTCCAAATAAACAAATTCATATCATATCAGAATAATTTTTTTTAGATGAGATTAGATTCAAATTTATTGTCATTATACAGCACAAGTACAGTACAACGAAAAAGAACATCATTGATGAGTAGGAAATAGGGCTAGGGGTCTGAACTCCAAAGTTCTGAACTTACCCTTTAATGCTGGTAGTGGCGGTGGGGTGGTGGAGGGGCGAAGTGCCGCACACACACACACTGAAATGACAACAAGGAAGCATCAGGCGAACATCTCATCCAAGCAAGATCATTGGTTGACTGAAACACCATGTGACTGGGTGGAGGGTGTTTATTACTGGACAACTTCAGCATGTGTTAGTGTGTGGCAGAAAGCTTGTGTGTAGAAAGGGAAATGCCATTCTAGTGAGAGATAGGTCTTCCTGATTGAACTTGCGCTAATAGCGTCATTAAAGGTAGAATCTGTAATGCTGTCAAACTAGGCAAAAAAAGCCCCGCTTGGTGTTGGTCTGTTTTGGTCTGATGTGTGGGTTGGAGTAAGTTAGTAACTTATTTTACTGTTTACTTATTTTACTTTTTCTCCAGACCTCTCTTGGCAGAACCTGAGGTGTGGCCAGCAGTAGCAACCCCTCCCCTATCCCCACTCAACTCCAACCCACACATCGGACCAAAACAAAAAAAGATGAAACAAAGTGCAGTACCAAACTGCAAACAAAACAAGGTTCTCTTGCACAGAGGTTGCTGTTCGACAACATTACAGATTCTACCTTTAAGCGCACACCTTTTGCAGACATGAATCTGGACTCCTGTGGCGCACTGGCGCCCCACCCACAGAGTCACACTTTGGAGACTTCACCAGGTGATGGAGAGGCAACACAGAGCCGGAGTAAACCATCTCCTGCCCTTCTTGGATGGATATCCGACCCTGAGCAGTTTGAATCAAAAGTCAACCAGCCTCTCCCTCGCCCCATAGATCAGAGAGGTCTTCGAACACCAACCCTCCCAGCCACTTGCGCTCACAGCGGGAGACCAGGACGAAAATAAGACGCCAGACGGTCACCCAAAGTGCCCTCCAGAGACACGCGCTTCCTGTGTCCCCCTCTTTGTTATAGACAGAGAGATGGCCCAAATATGGAAACAATAAGACTTGACTGGATATTCTACCGAGGATCAGTGGAGGACTGTCTTATAGCTTACATGCATGTGTGCGTTTAATTCGTCGCATGTAAAACATTGTTGACAGACCACTACGGCGGCAAACATGGTCTTGTTTTGTGCCTAATTTAGGATCTTAAACCGAGGATAAAAAAATGGGTTATTAATGTGTGTCACAATGTTAGCTTGCAGCTGTGACAGCCCGGCATGCAGCTACGCCCCGGGTCACCCTAGGCACATCCACTGAGCCACAAATAACAAAAACGTTCTCTCCGATTCCAAATACACGACTACTGGACAGGGCCCCGTCTAGTGGGTTGTGTCTAATAATAAAATCCATTATTATTAATTAAGAACCGACTTGAATTCACTTTTGGATTACGAGTGATGAATCAACGCGAAAGCCTTCTCTAGCCTCTCTGTCAAAACGCCCTCGCTGCCGCTAGACCACCAGAGCATTTGTACAACAGCTGACTGACACGTAAACGCAAGTAAATTAACTTGTGGAGACGGTTTGTTGGATTTCTAAGCGCTGGACTGGCTGCCCAAAACTACCAGAGGCCCGACTCATTACTGTTGCAATATCCTGCCAAAGGCTTTGTTTGCCGAACTGACAACGTTGAATGAAACCATCTGACACCTCTGAAGGACTGGACTGGACCCCGGACCCTGACCTCGTCCCCCGCCCCATCCTGATCGAGAAGATAACTTCTGCCCAATTCTGCAAACATTGACAATTGGTGCTTTACTTAGACTCTGGCATAGTCTTAGCTTAGTCTTAGCATACCAATGGTAATATCTTGTGAATAGCCAAACCTAAAAGTCTTATAGCATTATATCTAATAATAATATCTAAGCTGGTAGATGTCTTGACCTAGCTGTAACCAGCGGTTCTAATCAATTGATTATTACAAAGTGATAATTCTGTTGATTTGAGGTAATAACCATTCAAATTATTTCGTAATTCTCTTTCACAACACATGGTCTCCATAGCATATCACAGGGCCCATGTCTGGCTGCTTGCGCGTATACATTTTGTGTGTGTGTGTGTGTGTTGTGTATTATGTGGGTGTTAGGGGAGGGATATGGGTGGCTTATGGGGGTGGCCAGCCAGTGGCGCGAGCTCTTGTTGAAAGTAAACAGAGGGATTAGGTGAATTGGGTCCACAGGGTGGAAGTAGTAGTATCACGTCTTTGTCCCTGCCTCGTCAAAACATACAAAACTGCTTTTGAGTATTGCTTTTAAAAGCCTGTACTTTTACGTCTTTACTTCTACATGAGTAAATATTAGAAAAATCGACTTTTACTTGAGTAACTTACATTTCTGGTCTCACGAGTATAGGATGAGATCTGTTATTTACAGTTAAAGGCACAGTCACTGTAACTGTAGCTAAACTTTGTTGGTAGGATTGGAAAAGAGACTAGTATCTCCGAACCTTGGATTTATACTGACCCATCAAAATATTTGCAAAGACCACGCCAGAAAGAGTACTCTTTGGGGGGATGATGTTGAACCCTGTGCAAATTAAATTAACTACACAAGAGTGCTACTCTTAGTCATTTTTTTCTATACCTCTGCTTAAGTGAACTTTTTATGAAGTAATAGTACTCCTACTTAATTCAGTGCTCTTTCCATCTCTGGAGAATTTTTTTTAATTTTTTTATTACAGACACATTTAAAGATTTCTTACTTTTATTACTTAAGACTTAACTCATGATGGGGGGAAAGGCATTTTAATAATGTGATAATAGACAGACATTCATTTTCTAATAACTTGAAATAATGGTTAATCCTGATTATGGTTGTTAACAAAACAACAGTGAAAAGGCATGACGCACCATGTCACCCTTTGGGAAAATCACCTCATGCCATCGAGGCAAATGTTTAGCACATGTGCACCAAATTTCATGTCAATCAAACGAACAGTGTGGGAGACATGGCTTGTTAAAATGTTGAAATTGTCGAGCTTTCCTTGGGACAATCAGTTTATGTTCGTAGGCAACAAGGCTCATGACACTGTAGCTAGAAAGGGATATATTAACCTTCGAAGTCCATCAGTTTTGACTGAAATATCTTTATGAATATCTTTGTTATATGGATAATGAGTTACCTAAACAGTTTTTGTGCTTGTAGATGCATTATTAATTCGGTTTGGGAATATCCACGCTAGCTAGCATCGTTACAATGATCAACTTCAGGAAATGAAGAGACAATGGCAGAGGTGGGCAGGACGTATAAGGTGAATATTACATAGTCATGAGATCCATAATTTCCCAAAATGTTGTCAAAATTGGACCACTGGATATTGCTTGAGACAGATGAACAAATAGACAATGTTCCAATGTAGACAATGTGCCAATCTGTGTAATTTTATAAATCCATGACCGAATGAGACCTTCTGATAGCAGGTGATCAAGTTTTAAAAAATGTGAAAAATGTACACATACATCTCAGATGTTACATGATGGCAAGTCGCATAAGCCGTGCATTAATCTACTGATAATTCCTGTACATGGATACCATCTGTACACTTGCAGCCTCCCAACACCAGCGGCTCCAGACAGAAGGTGGCCCGAGCGGGTATCTGGCTCCGTGTAGGAGCAGGCCCACAGACCGTGTCTTCGTGAGAAGGTTCCGGAATAACTCAGACCCCCATCCTACAGCCTAGATTCACATAGCACTTGTTAGCGTTGTTCCTGCTTTCCTAATACCATGTTTAACTTCTTTGCCTGATCTGTGACATATTCTAGCCACAAGATGTCTATAATACAAAGTACAATTTACAATTTACTCAGTGGGAGGAATAAAGTCTCTGATGGGCTTGAACTATTGCACTGAAGTCAGGCAGACAGCTGAGCAGGAGAGACAGCTATGAGCAACCTCTGATTACACCAAAGCAAAGATGAATCTGTTTTAGGGGAGGCTGACAAGGCATATTAACTGTACCTCAACCCTTGTATTATCCACACTTGACATGTGATTATGAAAAGGAATGGAATTCTTTATCACTGGGGTTCATCTGCTCTGGTGTTGAAAGCACAATGAAATGGCAGCTATGGTTGCTTTAAAAGCACTGGTGGTGGGGAGGATCAGCAATTTACAGTATGCTCTTTCTTTTCTGTATTCTCCATTTTATATAATTTACAGACCTTATGTTGCCATAAGACGTTCTGCATAAGCTGACGCACATGGGTGCACGAGACTTTCTCTCCCTCGCTTTAGATACAGACTCGTGAGTTGCAAAAACACCATTCTGTTCTGTTCCACCCTAGTAGGGTAATGTACATCTGCAATGAAAATTTGATTAGCTTACATTTCATTTCTGCCATGAAAGGAGCAAGACACCTCAGAATTTAACTTTGGAATCGCTGTCTGACTTGGTCAAGCTGCAAAATGGTGCGCATTTGAGCCTTTAACCACCAGGACGTCTCCGTTAATAAACCATAACATTGCATCTGTTCGTCACCCACATCCATTTCTACTTCTACAATACTTAGAGGTCCATGACATGTTAAACACACTTGTCAACCTTTTGCTTTTTAGCGCTCCTTTTTTATATTAGCTAACATCTAATGCTGCGTAGCACGAGTCCCTGTTCAGGTGCCGCTGTAACACTTCCAATCAATTTCAAACGTCACTCACATCGATGTCAATTCACTTGAAAGGAAGAAGGCAAACACACAAGCATTTCATTTCAAAATAAAATTCAATTTAGATCCTTTCACTAGATTTTCTAGCTTCATATGAATTATGGTGTGGTTTGTCTTAGATCTCCCGCGGGCCAGTCGGAACCAATAGGCAGGCCCAGGTCTGCCTCAAATGGTAGTTTCCCATGAAATATGAAGTCTTTGACTACATATATCTACTCACTTTGAGTGGCAACACATTATATTTTATGTTTTACAGAGCTTTGAAAATGGCTTTTATTAGTGTAGTCAGGAAAGCGTTAAAAAAAAAAAAACCAAACCACACCATCTATTTAGCATTTTTTCTACTGGTCTCTTCATTCAAAGATTAAACTTGAAGTTCCTCTTAGTGTTCTGATGTGCATTTTTTGGGTCCCAAAGTTATACAACGGCTTTCAGTGTAATTTTGAAAACCAAACTTTCTCTCGCTTTTATTTTGAAGGCAAAATTGCTCAACCGGAAGTGAAACTGCTGCCAGGTGATGCTGCCCTGACGCACATCGTTATTGTGTACACCTGCATGCCATGGTGATTGTGGTAGCTATGCCCGGGCATGTAGTCGGTGACGCGTTTACGTCACCACGACCACATGGCCACATGGCCCTCACAAACACAATCACGTCAAAGGAGATTGATAAGACGGAGAGAACTGATGAATGTAATTCAGGCTTACATGAACATTACTGTCCATACCGGTTTATTTGTCAACTAGGAGAGCTACCCCGGCTTTTGCCCTGTAGGCCTACATTGTTACAGATTACACTCCATTTAAGCGGTTGTCTCTGCCGGAATGCATTCGGTGGTGCGCCGGCGCACGCAATTGGAGTGCTATCAGTAATCTGCTAAACCTACTCCAACACAATTGCATTGTCATAACCTAGGGTAGTGTTCAGCTTTTGGACATTCCTCTGGTGCTAAGTGGTAAACATTACATGAAGGATGATATGAAGCTGGTAGTGATAGCAGCTTAAAAATAAACATTGTATTGAGGGCTTGACTTTCTGTCATCTGCTATGGTTTTAGATGATCAGTTTATGATCAGTATGTAGCTGACATAAATAAGTTACTGAAAGCACGGGAGTATATTAATTTGTCCGTTCTCTCTCTCTTCCTGTTAGCCGAATGGCCAAAGACACTTACGGGGTTACCCAGCACGTCCGGCACCACGGCCAGCGTGGCAGTCATTCGAGGTGACCGCATGTATGTGGCCCACGTAGGGGACTCTGCAGTGGTCCTGGGTGTGCAGGATGACCCTTCTGATCAGTTCATCAGGGCTGTGGAGATCACACAAGACCACAAACCTGAGCTGCCCAAGGAGAGGGAGCGCATCGAGGGTCTTGGAGGGAGGTAAGGCCTAGCCTTGAATTCATCCCGAATTTTCATTGTTGTTTCACTCCTTATTACACAACGAGTCCCCCTATTCAGTCAGTTGCGGCGGCCCTCACTGTTGGAAAAATATTAAAGTGAAAGGAACATCACCCACAGTGTTATTATCGTTTGGTATTTTTAATTCGTTTTTGTTTTTATCTTGTTAAAAAAAACAATAATTCAGTTTAGTTTTAGTTAGTATTCAGCATGGGTTTGGTAGTTTCAGTTTAGTTGAAAATTTTGATTTGACTTACGTTTCTATTTAGTTTCAAATTTAGAATTTATATATATATATATTTGTAATATGGGGCATATTTGCCAGGGGCAAGATTTAAAGGGCCACTTTGCTGATCTTCAACCTTATTAACATCGTTCTGTTGTGAGGAGGACATGGGATAATTAGACATAAAACTTACCAAAGTGTTCTGTGTCTCGTTTTTTGTCATTTATTTTTCAGTTTTAAAATTGATTTTTTTCTTCATTTAAATTTTAGTTTTAGTTTATCCAGTCTTGTTAACCCCCAATAAATAAATATGTATAAGTCAATTGTGCAAAAAATAGTCTCCATAAGCAACCACATAAGTTCCATTTTATTGGCTATGGCTAGTACTTGAAGGGACTGCACACAGTGTAGGCTATCTCTGATGGCAGCACAAATACTAATTAGCACAACAGCAGATTGTTCACAAGACCTCACAACCTCCATGATAAAGGAACTGGTGTATCCAACAAGCACAGCCTTTGCACAATGGCAAATCAAACCGTTATCTGGCTCAGGTGATTACCGCATTGTCTCCTGCAAGCCTGTTGACAGAAGGGGTGGGTGATATGGCCAAAATATCATATCATGATATTTCTACATATTATCACAATTCACAATATGTATCACCATCTTTTTCACTTTGCTTTTCTGTGGCAAACTTTTTTCATTTAGAAAACTTTGAATTAATTTAAGCCTTGCAGCTTTATTATCATAAAGATCATATATGGTAACAGTTGCCATTTCAAGACAAACTTTTTCACTGCAGGGTAATTCAAAATGTATTGGCCTACTATTCCAATGAGAAATTGATCCATGACAGGTGCCAAGATGTCTGCAATGGAATGCTATGAATTATTGAAACAGCATTTTATTTTTCAGTTTGAAAAGTGAAAATGGAAGATTTGTTTAGTTACCATGGATGTTTGTTTACAAAATACAAAAAAGTAAATTTGGCTCTGGAACTGCCACTTGTCCTGTAATGGGGTACTCCTGCAATCACTGCACAGGTTTGCCCTGAGACACTTAGCACCTCCGCTAACGAATTTCATGGGGGAAACCCTGCTGCCCATTGTGTTGTATCACAATGTTTAAGCTAATGTTAGCTACTTTTCAGCACCTGTCCTTGGAGCACGTATTGTAGCAGGTTTATACAAATTGGGAGTAATTTCAGTCCATCATCAAAACCAATTTCAAAAGAAAATGCCTAATTTCTGTGCAGTGGTAGAGTAGGTAAAACACTTGAAAATCATGATCTTACTGTAACTGTTCTATTGCGAGTATGATCCAGTAATAAGACACCAAATTATTATGTTTTAGTTGATATGTTTCTCATATATCAACACATATTAACCATTATTTTGCACATAGCAACCATTGCCATGTACAAAACACTGGTTGCTATGTTACAGGCAGCAATGTTGGAAGACAGAGAACTACACAAACATTCCGTGCATGGCCTCTATTGCACCATTGTTTTGGTTTTTGAGATATTGAAAGTATATATTATTTGCGTTTCAGTAATGCAAATGGACAGTATATCCAGGGACATGAGTTAAACTGATGAAAAAGTCAGTTTTACTCAATGGGGTCAATAATGTGTCGTCCCTCCCTGAGCTCTGTGAATAAGAGTGTCATTTTGTGCTGTGCTCCATTCTCCCCCAAGTGTGATCAAGAAGTCTGGGGTGAACAGGGTGGTGTGGAAGAGGCCCAGGCTCAGCCACAACGGTCCGGTCCGCCGGAGCACCGTCATCGACCAGATCCCGTTCTTGGCAGTTGCGAGGGCTCTAGGTAAGAACATCAATAATCACAGATAGAACATGGTAAACAACAGCAATTGACCTATGGCTTGTTTAGCAGTCTGCTTTGACCCACACGGGGGAATGATTCTTGGACTGTGGAACTATTTTCCCATGTTGAGACATCATGATATATTTGCTTAATTGGATCAGATAGGCCAAAGGTTTCTGTTGTGCAGTTTGTTGTAAACTTTTGGTATATAGTATAATGTTTTCCAGGTCTCTACTTTGTTGTGTCATTGGATGTTTGAAGAATGCTCAACTTAAGCCGTACTTTAGTTGACAGTAATCCTGTCAGAACAGGCCTGGATCTTCTACATTCACTTACTCATTACAGATGATTTATGGTTGTGCGACTTGCACATAAAACCAGCTCTGCGAAAGGGGTGCACACTAGAGGTTGTGGGTATATGTAGGTTGCAAAGCCTCTTCGCCTTGGCTATGTGCACGTTCAAAATCTCAACTGCGGACATCGCATAGAGAGGAATGGTTGCCTGGCAGTTTTCAATCAAATGGAGGCAAACTGAGTGGTCAGTTACACAATCAGTCTTCACAACTGAATGCTGATGTGCAAAAACCATGTCGCATACAGGTATTACCAAAGCCATAAGAGCAGGTTATTTCACTTTTCAGAATTCAGATCTTATCAGTGGGCTGGAAGGATCAACCTGCTTGCTGTGTCTTTGTGTTAAAGTCTTGCAGATGCATTAAATTCAGAGCCTTATTGTTGTCGACAAAACATTAAAAAGTTGCTAAAATAATGGCGGGTTCCTCAGGTAGATCAGTATGATTTTCATAGTTGAGTGCTGAGCTTTTTTTTTTTTTTCTCCCAAAACTTGGTATTTGAGTAATTTGCTGGTTAAATCATTTTAATGCAAACCATGGCAGTTGGTGCCCAGTCCACTCTACTGCCACTCTTGAGCCAATTCTTCAAAGCCGAACAACCCCCAAACTCAACCCAGGATTTCTTGATTTAAAATAGGGGTGTTGTATAACAAGCACAAAACCATTCAGTCCCACGGTGCACCTGTATTTATAACCAGAGCTCTAGGTTAAACGGAACTTGGACTATTGGAGAACGAAGTGGAAGACACATACATAGACACACACACACAAAATCTCTCACCTCGGCTTTGAAAAACCAATAATCTCCACGTTTTTGATTTCAGAGTAGGTATGTGAAATTCATTTAAATAATTATGAATTTGTAATAATTCACTTGATACTGTAAAATCGTATGCAACCTACAGTAATAATACATATTAGGTGTCAATTAATTATTCACCCACAAGAGTTTGTAAGATTAGCTATTCTAGGTCCACACACACTCATTATGCACACACAAAACACACACAAAACATCTCTGACCTTGGCATCTCTCTCTGTACCTCAGCTTTCACTTGTCTTATGCAAAACTAGGCCTGCATGATATTGGAAAAAATGTACATTGCAATACCTTTTTTTATGCAATATATATTGTGATATGAAAAAGTACAGGAGCACCATCATTTCACCAGATAAATGCAGCTTTTAACCTCTAGCTCCATTTGGGAAGAATGATAGCTCTAGCAATGATCAGGGTGATTTTGGAGGGGGAAATTGGGCAGGTTGACTCACCGTGGCACCATTGTATTCAGATAATTCTCATTTATCGATCCAGGCTAAAGTCCATGATCCAACATGATATTAATAATGCATGTTGTTCACCCTAAAATAATTAGGCTCATCTATGAAGAGGTGGTGTCTAGAAGAGATCCAGGAGATTACAGGCTGTTTATCGCTGCTCTCCAGTTGAAAGCATAACATTAAAATTAGATTCAATGTCCTTCACAAAAAAAAAAAAAACAACAAACAAACATTGCAACCTTCACTATTGCGTATGCACATAGTTACTGGGATATCGATGCTGAAAAGACATATTGTGCAGCCCTACGCAAAACCAATAATTCCTCGGTTTTGATTTCAGAGTAGGTATGATGAATTTGCAATAATTAATTTGACACTGTAAAATAGGATGCAAATGGATAATCCGAGAGAAACACGGCCTGAGGTGAGAGATATACGGAAGACTGACGAGCTTTTAAAAGCACAAGTGAAAGTAAATAAAAACATACTGTAGCCTATAACTGAAGGCTAAAAGGCCCTCCTCCAATGGCCCACAAAAGCAGGGTTGATACATTTTTATTAAATAAAAACACAATGCAGGTGCAGAGAATGCTCTGGGCGTTTGCTGGAAAAGTGGAGACTTACTGACGTGCAGTGAGATGGATGTGTATCACAGGCCAGTTGAATTGTGTCGAGGAGAGGCAGCAGGCCAAAATGAATTGATGAGTGAATTCAGTTTGTGGGCTAGTTGAAAATGCAAGGCAGGCCATATTTGGCCCATGGGCCTTGAGTTTGACACGTGCCGTACAGGCATGCAAGGAAGTTGGGATGTTTCAAAGTAAAAGCTCTACTCGGATGAGGAAAAAAGAGAGTCTGCGAAGTGTGTATCAGACTGTGGATAATCTACCGAGCTTTTACCACACTTTCTGTCTTCTTACATCTCCCGGGCGTGCCTATCAGCCTTGTATTGTGCAACAAAAGTTAATATTGTGGAAAAACCACACCGTTAATCACCAAATAACAGCTAAATTGTAGCAGTACACAGAGTAGTAGGATTTTTACAGCAAGTTAGAGTGACCATGGAGCAACCCTTATGGATGCTGCAATGAATGAGACTAGAGTGGCATAGGTAAGCCGCATCGAAAGTTGTGGCTTTGGAATAGTGTCTGTCCAAATATCAAACTACCCTCTCCAAAGCCATTGTTGGGGTTAATGTCTTAAAATGGCCGACAAATAATATTTTATAACGTTATCATGCAAACGAGGATTAGTTTGATGCATGAGAGTTAGAAAGCTGGAGTGCAAAATGAGATTACCATGAAACACTGGGAAAGGAGTAGGGACCATTCATTCTATTCCAGTTCTTTGACAGTGTCAGCTTGGTGTGGTCATGTGGTGCAGTCTAGAACCAATCACAGCCTTTACCAACATTTTACAAAGGAATACCTGGGCTGGATAATGGAAACACCTACGGTTAGCTAGCTTTATAATTTTTACGGGACCCGGAGGGCAAGCCTACAATAGCATGTGTCCCTAACTAACTGACTGACTGACTGACCATTGTTGAAATACACACGTGTGAGTGTTGTGGCCGGGTCCAGTTTAACTAGGCTTGCCTAGTCTTGTTTAAATGTGAGATTATTTTTAATTTTTAATTATCTTATGGTATATTTTGTTATTTTGCATGAGACAACTTGCTGGTGGTTCCTTTTTAAGATGCATGTGCAAAGGATGTGTAAATGTACTAGAGAAGTTCATCAATATTGGTGCTGTGGTAGACTACGGTTTGAAGTCTGATCAATTGGAATTCTTTTTTTTTTTTTTTACTTAATTAATCTATTTTAGAGATTATTTTGGAGTGACCCACAAGGAGGACCAGGGGCTCATAGCGCTTTCGATTGAACCCTCTCACTAAGACTCCGTTTTGTTACTCCAGGAGACCTGTGGAGCTATGACTTTTACAGCGGGGAGTTTGTGGTGTCTCCAGAGCCAGACACCTGTGTAGTGACCCTGGACCCCAGCAAACATCGCTACATCATCCTGGGCAGTGACGGCCTTTGGAACATGGTGCCACCACAGGATGCTATCTCCATGTGCCAGGACAACGATGAGGCTATGGTGAGTGGACCATGACACCTCCCTC
>OMKL01153385.1:14087-25509 GCA_900302295.1 Parasudis fraserbrunneri | reverse complement strand
GTAGAGGAGGAGGATCTATGATGCTTCTATACAGGAGGAGCAGTAGAAGAGGAGGCTCAAAATGCTTCTATACAGGAGGAGCAGTAGAGAAGGAGGATCTATGATGCTTCTATACAGGAGGAGCAGTAGAGGAGGATGCTCTATGATGTTTGTATACAGGAGGAGCAGTAGAGGGGGTCTGTGATGCTTCTATACAGGAGGAGCAGTAGAGGAGGAGGCTCTATGATGTTTCTATACAGGAGGAGCAGTAGAGGAGGATGATCTATGATGCTTCTATACAGGAGGAGCAGTAGAGGGGGTCTCTATGATGCTTCTATACAGGAGGAGCAGTAGAGGAGGATGATCTATGATGCTTCTATACAGGAGGAGCAGTAGAGGGGGTCTGTGATGCTTCTATACAGGAGGAGCAGTAGAGGAGGAGGCTCTATGATGCTTCTATACAGGAGGAGCAATAAAGGAGGCTCTATGATGCTTCTATTCAGGAGGAGCTGTAGAGGAGGCTCAATGATGCTTCGATACAGGAGGAGCAGTAGAGGAGGAGGATCGATGATGCTTCTATACAGGAGGAGCTGTAGAGGAGGCTCTATGATGCTTCTATACAGGAGGAGCAGTAGAGGAGGAGGATCTATGATGCTTCTATACAGGAGGAGCAGTAAAGGAGGCTCTATGATTTATTGATGTTGGTGGTGTGTTGATCAAAGCTGAGTTTATTGTCAAGGGTGGTTCCAAGGTACTTGAAGCTCTCCACCATCTGAACTGTTTCACTGTTGTTGGAGATGAGGCAATGGGGGATGCTTGGCTTATTGAGGAGTTCCCTGATCTTGGCAATATTCAGGTGTAGGTGGTTTTCCAAATAAATTGTATGGAAAAGCCAAATTAAAAGTGTATGAGAAATTACATACCCATCACCATTCAGGTCGACTACAGCCACATCATATCCGAAGGAGGATGCCAGCCCCTTTCCTTCCAGAATGTATTCTGGAGAGAGTTTGGTGGAAGTTTCACTTTCTTTCTTCAGCAGGACCACAGCCCCACAGTGGTTGGATCTGGGTGCCCCAGCCACGATTGTTAGGCCACGCCCCTTGGTGATGCTGTGTCCCGTATCAAGGGAAAATCCTAAAGCATGAGAGAGGTTTCATGAGATATCGCCTTACATTTTGTGAAATTGTGACTTAGGGCCCGGCTACATTGATCCATCACAAAATGGAAAGAAAAAAGATGGAAGGTATTGCTGTCTGTTAAGTTTGTTTTTAAATTAGAACCTAACATAATGGTGCTTTTACAGAAACAGTTTTGTTAACAGACGGTGGCGTATCCGTCAGTTCCAAAATATAATCCTCTCCAAATGTTTCTGTCTGTCAAAACAGACACAAATCTGGTGGAGACAGACATATCATCAGCCTTGTCCAACAAATGGATACTCCTCATTGAAAAATAATTAAAAACAGATGAAGACAGACAGACACAATGAATCAATGTAGCCAGGTCCTAAATGTTATGTTTGACAAGAAATTAAAATCAACTGTTCATGGAATGAACAAATGGACAATGTGAACATTTCAAGCAACAACAATCTCAAGGCAAATATTTATACACTGCATTTCATTCAAGCATTATGTTAGTAATGTTGTGAAGAAAGGATCAGAATTATTAACCATTTCTAAATTTATGTAGCAACCACATCTATGTTATTTGGAATGTTTTCTCAGAATTCTATCTTAGAATTCTAGAACTATGTAGCTTTCAGTGGCCAGTAGCCATTGTGACATCATCATTAGAATGTTCAGTTCTCAAAATTCTAATCGCATAAATGAAATTGTACACCTGAAAGGGTTTTAAGGCACAAGTCAACGGCCACAAACCTAAATAACTATCGGACGTCACATCTAGAATTGCCTAAGGGTTGACCTGCGGTGGGAGTGACTTGTACAAAAACTGATCAGGACTGGTGGCAGACAAACTGGTCATAAACAGGATACCTGAATACACAAAACACAGCTAACACAGAGTTCTAAACCTGGTTCTTGGCCCACCTAAGTAGCTGTTAGCAGGCACAGGTACTAGATCAGGATCCAACAGGTTCTCATCTCCAACTTCATATGGGCCATCATCATAAAATCCCATTTCCAACAAAGTGTTATTCTTCTGCTCCGCTCGCACGACACCTGAAGAGGTGGCAAGTGAAAGGTTTGATAGATAGATAGATAGATAGATAGATAGATAGATAGATACATAGATAAATACATAGATAGATAGATAGATAGAAAGAAAGAAAGAAAGAAAGAAAGAAAGAAAGAAAGAAAGAAAAAACTGTTCATGGGATGAAATGTGAAGGTTCATTATGGGGAATCAAATTCTAACAAAAGCAACATGTTCGAACCAATAAGAAGAACAAAATATGAAACTGGTAGGAAATAAAATACAACAAAACATGATCGATAGAAAATAAAATGACTGCTGAAGTACTGTAGCCTACTTTACCACAGCATCCCTGGCCTCTAGATGACAGTGTGACTCAAAGAAATATGACATTCTCAAACAGTGTTGAGGGATGCACAAGCCCTTGTTCTGGTATTGTATCATGACTAGGGCTGGGTGATATGGAAAAGATATATGGTATGATTCAGTATAGCATCCAGGGAGGGAAATTAACACCACCAAACAGCTAAATGCTTTTACATTTGGGCTGTGGCTGGTCCGTTTGTCGATTGTACCCATCACTTTGCAAACAACCATAATTTTTAGTGTCATGTTTACATATTTGGTCGGTATAAGAGTCAGTGGCTACTGTATAGACAGCTCCACCAACCAGAGTGGCTAGTAATGAGAAAGCTAGTTTCTTGCCCTGATTATTTCATACATTCAATGGTATTGTAAAGTTACAGTGAGATCTGACCTTTCCAGTTGTAAGCCCCTGGAGCTCCAAACACCACATAATGGTAGTCCTTGGTGAACGTGGCTGCGAGACCTTGCTGGCAGGAGCCAAACCTCTCGTGGCCTCTAGGTCTGCCCTCGCAGAACTTCCAGTTGCCCCCATCCTCGTCAGAGGAGGTGTCGATCGTCAGGTCCTGACTCAGCATGTAGCAACGCCCCGTGATGTCACGGGATTCCTGGGGGGTGTTCACAAACAAGCGTCTCTGGTAGCGATGAGCACAGGTCTGCAATGACAAGACGGAATCATGTGAAAATCAATGCCCTTTGTTATACATCAATCTGTGCAATCAAGGCTTGACTTTGACACTTTCAACGAGCCAAACGTTAGTAAATCTTGGCTGTGGCTTGTAAGTCTGTTAATTCCTCTGGGCACTTTGGCAGGTAGTAAACCTGTGTTCACTCACTATTTTATATTCTGAAAATGAGTTTGGCTGCTAATATACTAATTCTGAATCCACTAGACACTTACTAGACACTAGGGCCATTTGACAAAAAAAAAAGTATTCTATGTCTATTACACTCGAGTGAGCCAAAGCAGTCCAGAGGCATGAGGTTTCCCTGATTACTAATGAAAATACAAGGGGCAAAGTCACAAGGAATGATAGTTCCCAATGCATATTTTGATTGCATGACTTACCACAATCTTCCCCCCAGGTCCTTGGCTTTGGACCGTCACCCCCATCCACTGGTTCTCCTTATTCTCAGTCCGGACATCCTCTGTGGAAATTTACCAACAAACAGAAGGATTCTATAGTATAGTCTTAAAATAATGTTATTTTCAACAGATACTTGAGCTGAGTTAAGGAAAACACACGTGTGTTACTTCTCAATGCAACATAATGTATGTGAATCAGTGATGAAGTTGTAATATAAAAGATGGCTAAACTATGAACTCCAGTCGATGACCACAGTAACACCAACAATCACCGAAAAACAATGATTCTGAATAGTAATATTTTGATTAATTCCCTCAAAAGACCTTGTGAACTTGCATCGATCTGATAGTACTGCTTACTATAATCTATTCTATGAATTTCAATCATAAAGGTTGATATCAGTTTAAAATGGTGGGTAAACTCTCTTCCACAAGTAAAAAGGTAGGTAAACTGAGCGTAGGTGTGTTTAACATCCCCGCTGTTAACAGTAACACATGCTTTGTCAATATTTGTTGCTTTTATTACACCTTTAACAGACCTTGTTGTGAAAAGTAACAAAAGATGTTTCCCAGTGACAGAGCGGGGGGAGGGGCAGAGAGGTCTTTTGCCCCTGGGCACACTCGGCCAAGGGGGCTCCACTGCAATTAACAATGAACACTTTTGGTTTTATTTCTGATAGGTGTCCAGTGGTCAAAACCAAAGCATGAGAGAGGGGTGGGGGGGGGCACTCGTAACCACTCTCCCTCCCTATAGTGAGACCCCTGTTCCACCCAGGGTGTGTCCTGTCCCTAATTAGACATTCACATGTGTTGAAAATCAAACTTCATTTCTAGGGGTGTCCAGTGCACTGGTATGAAATACATTTTCAAATTAATATAATCTCATAAAGGTAATTGAAGATGGCCCCGTTTACAATGAGGAATCAAGACAGTATTTAGAAAACGGCAAGTAGGTTGATTCCTCACCTTCATTATCAAACTCAATGCGCTCACAGTCCTTGGATTGGGTGATTTCACATTTATACAGGCCTCCTGTGATGTTGGCTCTCTGGTTGGCCAAAGCTCTGGCCCTGGGGGCTCCAATCAATAGTCTAAAGGAGAGAGAGAAAAATTATTAAAGGAATTATCTGGGTATTAATACACACAACTTAGAAGGGGAATACCACACTGTTTAAGGATTCATATGCTAGACATACATTATTCTTATGGTCTCAGACAGTACAATTAATATTTGTTAACATGAACAACTTTCTCCAAAATCCAGAGAGCAAAGACGTGAACCTGTGATGTCATCAAGATGTATAATAGTACAATATGTGATTTCGTGATCTATGTGAGCAAACTGTGCACCGAATTTCACTACGGGATAATAAAGTATTTCAATTCAATTCAATTCAATTCAATGTATAATCTGGGGCTGCTTCATAGAGTGTGGGACAGATGGTAGAGGTGAGTGTGAGAGCAGACGAGGATCCTCTGAGTATAAAGGTACCTTCTATGGTTCAGTACCGACAACAGTACAATAAAATAAAGATGATTTGGGTATAAAAACTCCCCCCTAAAAACATTATATGAGTACACAAAATCAGTCTCCCATTCATTTGCTATTGAGCGGCTCCAGATTTTAGAACTGGATGACATGACCTATTCAAATCTTAGCTGTAATAACATAAGAATTCTTAAATTGAATGGAATTCTCCTTTAAGTCTACCCACTCATCTTCATGAGACTGCTTGTTAGCAAATATGACACAAGCAGATGGCAGATGTGTTTATTAATGCCATAGCGCATCTGTTGTACTCAATAATTCATACTCATTTGTAACATTTGAAACAATGCAGTCAATCACCTTAACCATGACAATTAAAGAAGGATGTGACCATAAATGTACTGCAGCTTTACACCTGTCACTACTGTCTCTGATGAAAATATATACTATAAACTAGAATGGAAAGTTTAAACTTTAAAACTTTAAGTTGGCTTGACAAAGCCAAGCTGTAATCGACAGAAAGATGTTAACATTTCCAACAAGCCATCCCGCAACTCTCTAATAGGTCTGAGGGATCAAAGATGGACAAATCAGGAAAAGGGGTTGGACTTAGTTTATTGACATATGACATATGACCCTTTCCTGAGTCCAACAAGCCATCCCCCACCTCTACCCAATAAAGGTTATTAAGGATTACAAATTGGTGAATAGGGGGTTATTTGTAGGGTGGAGTGATGGAAAATGGAGAAGAGAGGTGTGTGCGGCGGGGGAGGGGGGTGGCATCAACATTCATTAGTTGTGCAAGTCTTTGAAAAAAGGATGAAACAACATGTAAAAGAAAGGATAGAAATGAGCTATCCAGTAAAAAAAAACACAAGCAATCACCACGGGCATACCCTGAAGATGCCCAGCAATTTTTAAGTTGGTAGCTTCAAAGCTGCAGGAGTAGCAGTGACAAAAAAGTCACTTACAATATCAGTAAGTTGGCTTTGCCAAGCCAACACACCAACTTCATAATTCAAACAAAAAAATGATGGCTTTAGGCCACTACTGTAAAACAAGTTGATGATATTATTTTCTACTGCACTCTACCAAAAATAATGTAATTCTTTCCACTTTTGGTTTTGATTGTGACTGAACTAGTCAATGGTGGCACGGGTCAAAGGGCATAACTTCACAACTCCACAACTCATGTATCAAGAATTTCCCAGAGTTTCGTTTATCCGACTTGGTAGGCCGTTCATGTATTATTTCTGGGTCGGAAAAGTCGTCCACCCGATATACCCAACACCACATGAACGTGGCATATTTCCTCAACTATTTTCAATTGTAGTAGGCCCAACTCGAGGAAAGTTGAGGAAATAGTTGAAGAAATAGTATCTGTAGTTCACTAGATGCAGCCAAGCTATAGTAAGTTTTATGTCCAATTACGACATGTTGTCCTCACAACAGAACGATAGGATTCAGGTTGAAAATCGGCTAAGAGGCCCTTTTAAGTTCAGGAGGCAGAATCGTATCAGCAGTGAAAAAGTGGTACTATACTATAAATAAATACAATATACTTACTTACTTAAATACAATTCCTGTGAGGACAAATAAACATGCCTTCAATTGTCATAGAGTACTCGAGTACTTCAAAGGAATGAAGATTTTGCTAGGCTATCTATGGAGGAGAAAAGGTCATGGGGAAAGAGACCGTCGTGAGAGACCATCCACTGTGAGAGACCATTTTATCGTACTTTTAGTGACGTTCAATGAAGCTCTCAAAAGACTATTTTGTGATAGGAAACAAAGTAGAACATTTCATTGTAGGACAGTAGGCTACTGTGCTGTACAATCACCACCAGGCTAAGGAGCACTGGAGCAGACAATCTAATTTGGAACATGTTCAATAATGCAATTGTTCTATACAACATTAGCTCACTGACCACAACTTATTCCAACCACACATTCCTAAGGGGCCTTAACAAACCCGGACTTGCACAAGTGATTCAGGGTTGAATAATGTGAACAGCCATTCATTTTAAATATAGTCAACAGTACTTATTAATGTTGCCATCATATGGGAACCTCTTTCCTCCAATGTCAGTTTTTTTTATGTTCAGATTCCCAAGCATGCATTTTTAAATGTTACAAGGGATTTCAAATGGATTTCACAAGCACTCGGGTCATGAAACAAGATCAAATGTTAGGATAAGATTGGTAATAAGAAACATCAGGACAACTGTACAATTCTAATGAATTTTATAGTTTATTAATTAATTCAGAATAACACAATCTGTTAACCATAAAAGGAACAGATTAAAGTGCTAAAGTAAACTGATTCATAAAACAATTCTTAAGAGATTTTATTATATGCTACAATAATACATATTCTATAATATAATATCTACTATTTACAGTACCAACAACACCTTATCCACTTTTCTACCAAAAAATACTTTCAGGGTGACAGTTTATCTCCTGTCCAATCAAAGGTATTGTTGGTAGATATAGCCTATAATATAATAGGTAAATACCATAGAACTATATAAAACCTAGTATATAAATACTATCTTCAGTAGAACCAAGGGTTGCAAAGGGTCTGGAACTTTCCGGTACATTTCTGGAGACTTTCAGGAATTTTGAAAATTTTGCCAATTTCAATTAAAAAAAACTTTGCTTATAATAGTGAACTTATTTTGTGGGGAAATACACATAATACGGCAATACTAGGTCTTGTGGCATGTTTTAGTTAAAATATCCCCATTAAATTAAAATTTAGTTGAATTGCAACTCTGCACTGTGCATTCAATACAAAGTACACTTCTCCATCACATGTACAGGTAATTGTCAGCATCCACTGTGGTAGTTTTGAATGGGGACATCCATAACACTAAAGCTGGCGGCAACAACAAAACAAATTACTGCAAAATAAGCACATGTGATGTGATTTCATGTTTAGTAAAATTATAATTTACTGCATCTTGAGATGACCTGTGAGTTTTAAATATGTTTTAAATGAATATCGATCTCTGCTAAAAGGCTGGGAATCGCACAGTGAGTGGTTGCCATGGTAACTAAGGTCTCTGGCAGAAACTACTGGATGGCTTAAGTGAAAAATGTAACTTGTGTTTCTTAATGAAACCTGTTTCATGGTTCTTGCAGCCGGCACGGTCCACTCGGCGATATTGCGCAATTGCAGCCTGGGTGACTGTGTGAACGGAGGGTCCGCGGAGGGTGTAAACATGGAGCCGCACATCTTTTTTTACAGCGCAGACGGGGGCCACACAGACCGTATGCAATGATTGGCATCGATATGGTGACAGAACGTGCACTCTGTTCTTGGAGCCGCTCTGACCGCAAGAAGCATGAATGATGTTCTGCATTAATTGGATCTGGCGGTCATATGGTTTGGCCTATAAATGATCTAAATGACACATTTGAAGATGTTAGTCCCCAGATTCCACACAGCAAGTTTGGTGAGAATCAGGTGAACAGGCTATGGGGAGTAGGGAAAAAGTGTTTTTCCAATAATTCAAGATGGCAGAAATTCCAATATGGCAAACTTCAAAGGTCCTTATGGCAACATTGTTGTGCATGAGTAGATGCATCTCAGGATACTAGTTTCATGACTGTGTGACAGATCAGGAGATAAACTAATTTGAAAATTGAAAGTTTGGACTGATGGTGGTGCTAAAGGAAAGGCCATGGGGTCACAAAAATCAATAATGTTCATCCTCTAGGGGTCATAAATGTGCACTGCAAATTTGAAAAAATTTGAATGAAAGCTATTCAAGTTATCGCGGTAACACGAAAAGTCTGTGGCAGCGGTCAGGGTAAACCGACACTGTTGTTCAGGGATATAATTAGGATACGTTCACTGTCTCTGGGCAAAATGAAGATGTTTTGCCATAAATTAAGACTACACTTATATTTCAAACCAATGATAGTGCCTTAATGCCTGTTTTTTACTCATATAAACTGCATCAATAATTTATGTACTTTGAGAATATTGCTGTCTACTCTGTGTGAACATTCAGATTATTGTCCCGGTAACGAAATAAACCATTACATTTCTGTACTCTTGACCTTTGTGGAAAATCCTTTACTCAAAGTAACAGGAGAAATTCCACCACATGGTGCATACGCAGAAGCTGGTCTAAGTGGAAAAAAGGCATCTCTCTATCACAAAATTGTCTTTTTTGACCAATGTAACTGTTGACTTAACATTCTGTGTTGTAAGTAATTTACCAGTGACTTCAAATATGAAAGAAAAACAATGATATGTATGACAGATTCTTGGATACGGATGACTCCCTATTCAAAGAGATAGGGGTCTGGTCTTGTTAGTCCCTGTTATCAAGATGGCGGCAGAGTGAACTCTTTAGACAGACTTTGCAGCATCCCATCTAATGGGAATTCAGCATAATTACAACCATCTGCATTGACAGTGCATTCTGCCATCATATGTGTAGAGCATTCCAATACATTTGTAATACAATGTAAAGAGTCAACATTTAATTTAAGTTCAATTGATTTAACTTAATTGTTGATTTTCTTTATTTTTACTGGAAGGGATTGCAATTATATCTGCTTAGGATATGGTAAAATGTTTGTTTCTATCAGCATATGACATGGTACACACAGCCATTGCATAAAATCCCAATATTTCCATTTTATTCCCGTTAATTCCCATATATTCCCGTTAATTCCATGGAAAGTTTCCACCTTGGAATATTCCCAAAATTTTGCAACCCTAGTACCAACTATATATTTGTTGGGATACGAGATAAACTTTGAAGTAATTTTCTCAGGTTCACAACTTGTGCAGTTAGCAGGACCGCTGCCTTTGTAGAGCAGTGCAAACTGCCTATTGAGAACTTTCAGTTAGCTAATATGTAGGCTAAGGCTATTTGATGTTTTAGATTAGAAAGCCTCCTTTCTCCCTTGGTTTTAGCAAACACTAGGATGACACACTATCTTAAACCTATGGAGGTTTGACCTCTACAGCCTTTCTATGTGGAAATACTCAGAACTCTTTTGTGTTTTGTAAATTTAATATAAAAACGGTGTTAGACTAAAATATACACATGTTTTGGAAAAGTCAAGGAAGTGTACCCACGTAGCTTTTATTTCAACAAAGCTATTACATTTCTGAATTCAAAAACAGTCAAAATGACCGCCTGGGCCTTTCTAGTGTTAAGGACTTGAAAAAAATGAAAAATGATCTCAGTTGGCCTAACAGTAAGGGGTAACAAACAGGCTGCTCATTGTTGAACAGCCGCAGTGTGACAGAGAGAGAGAGAGAGAGAGAGAGAGAGAGAGAGAGAGAGAGAGAGCTACATCAATAATAATAGTTATAGTAATAGCAGGTGATAGTGTGCATTATTGCCAGTGTGCTTTTTGGTAGAAAAACAGCCATTGGTTGAGGCCAAATTATTATTTTTACTTGCTGGGGGACAGTAAATACCTTACAAGAGGAGTCATTTTCACATAGGAAATTGGAGTCATATCTTAGGAACATGGGAATGTGAGGCAGAATGCCGGCTGTGCATGAGCTGCATGTGGTGGGGGGGTGGGGAAACAAACGGCTTCTCACACTGCCATTGGTCCAACCCACAACACACCATCAGCTTTAGACCAATTAGGGTTTGAGAAGTGTGTGTGTGTGTGGTTGTGTGTGATCTGTTGAGAGTGACAGTTTGGGCGGGGGTCTGCCAGAATAGAGGGAGGTTACCATGGGTCAAGAAAAGGCCTGATGCCTGGTTGCATGTCAATGAGGCCATTGTTAGAAGGTGGCAGTGTGGTTCTCTGTGGCCCTTAGCATATAAGTTTGGACAGAGTCAAACAACTAGCTCTCACGCCAGATCCTGTCTGTGAACAAGGACATAAGGATGTATTTAAACCTTATTGCCTATTGAAATTCTTAAGATATATATTCAGTGAGTTTATGCTAATAATTGCTTACCTCCCTTTCTTTCCAGTGCATTGGGGGAAAAATGGTTTACTTAGTTAAACAGGGTCATTTGGTGTTTGGTGGGTGACAGTGTCTGTCTGCCAGATGTAATGCTGTAACCTTTCTCTCTTCTATGGTGTGTGTATTTTGCCTCAAGGTTATTGCTGATGGCTTAGCTGACCTCTACATGTGATGTGAATCTATGAGCTATGCGTAATTGGCCATGACAAGAATGTGCAAAACACAGCCAATCGAAATGAAATCTGACCTCTATATCCAGATAAATGAACCTATTAGCTCTCATTAACCTGATTCAGTCAGCCAATAGGGGGAGGCAGGAGGGGCTTTCTCATTTCAACCACTGTGACACACAAGATGGGGAGGGCAGGGGGTTGGGGGCTCATGT
>OMKL01153385.1:0-14067 GCA_900302295.1 Parasudis fraserbrunneri | reverse complement strand
AACATCTCTGTGTGCAGTGAGATGATATATCCTTTGGGGAGGGCGGTCTCCCAACCCTCGAGCCTCACAGCAGTGGAGGCCACAACACTGACACACACGTTGTGATATTACATGTGCTTTTACATGTCAACAGCCCCTTTTTAGAATGGAGCATGAGATCAGAGATGACTGTTCCTAAATTGTTGGTGTGAGTGGGCTGATGCCGATGAGAGAGAAAAAAGAACGCCCACTGTCCTGTTGGCACAGAAATGTCTCAGCCCATATATACTGTAGGTTACCCTCTAGTGTCCTCCAGCGAAGCCTGTGTCTGTGTTCTAAATCGACTGGTCTGGGTGTCTTGATCCTTTGCTTCTTCTGTCCCATCTGACTGTATTACAAGATGCAAGGCTTCTCAACTCTGACTCCTTCCTCCAATTAATTCTGTTTGCGAGGTCAGCTGGAGGACATATAAAACTAAGGAGAGGCTTTCACGATTTAGCCATAGTGTGACAGTGTAGTGTGGGGTGAGGACGGGGTGGGCCAGAATTGCTCCACCGTAAGGCCAGCCCACCCTCCAACTCCCAGCGCGGCGTAGACTGAGCCCGTTTTCCACACACAAGCCCAAACAAGGCAGGATTAGGGAGATTATTCACAAAAGACCTGCTTACAAAAGCATCAGGGAGAAAGTGAAAAGGAAAGTGACAATAAGAAAAGGAGAATGAAAAGGCGGTCAGGCTACTGTTTCTTACCGAAACATTGCCACCCCGAAGGGCAAAACACCTTCATGTTGTGCCAACTCTATTATAATAATAATAATAATAATAATAATAATACCCCTCTAAAAACAAGCTTACAAAGTGCTTTACAGAGAAAACAAGTAAATAAAGCAATAAGAGCAATTAAAGAGCACACAGTAGGTAAGATACTAATTTATTATTATTATTATTATTATTATTATTATTATTATTATACAGACCTTACTTAAATGGTAGTTTAAACATTTTGAAGCTGGGATGGAATGGAGTGACTTGGCAACCCTGCGCTTCTCTTGCTGCACTGTGCTCTTTGATGTAGGAACGTGATTGGCATTATCCAATAGAAAACTACTCACTGTCAAAAGTGAGCAAGTGATGTCTTCAATGGTTTTGATACTACACAGATTGAATAGGCCCTCAGACACATGCTTACATATACAGTATATTTGGCATAATGAAGATATCTTTCAGAGCCACCTACATCACATTGTCTCCTCACTGATCTTCCACCCTTGTCCTCCCAGGATCCTCCTGTCCACTCCGTTTGCAGTTCTAACCTACTTCCTGATCTGGTATGTTCCTCCAATGGAGCAAGGGAAGGTCCTGTGGTTCCTTATCTTCTACTGTCTCTTCCAGTCGCTGCAGACGGTCAGTACCTCCTGTTGATTTGACAGAGCTTGATGGATAGAAAGGACCTCCCTTTCCTAGAGTATCATGGCCATTTCTTTTGGTACAACAAAGTTGGCTTCCATAGACTTTTGATAATGTTATGACGGGAATGAACATCGGTTCCTGTGTGGAAAGTGCATGAGACAAGTTTGAATGCTCCACCCAGTGCAGTGATGCCTTTTCCATGGTAACACATCAACTTTCTGAGTCTCGTGTACCAAACAAATGCCAATTTCCATGACAACGTTATCATATGGTTCTATGGTAGCCATTTTAAGCTGTACCAGTCAAATGACACATTCTGTCAATTCTATTTCAATGCTGGATATTCTGTCAGCGTTAAAGAGATGGTTCAACATTTTGGAACTCTAGCCCTATTTCCTACTTACCCATGACATTGTCGATCGGCAGTCCTTTCTCGGCGCAATCCATGCTGTTCTTCATACTAGATACCCGCAGCTATGACCAGTTAGCCACAAACGAATGTAAAGTCAATGGGGACAAGCTCCTGTCTGTGCAAGCTGTCTGAAACCTACTCCACAGTGCATCCAAAATAGATTTCAGTTAGTTCCAGACAGCTTGTACAGACAGGAGCTTGTCCCCATTGACTTTGCATTAGTTTGTGACTAACTGAGCAGAACTGCAGGTTTCCAGTATGAAGAGCAGCATGGATTGTGCTGTGAAAGGACTCTGCCTATCGACAACATCACTGGTAAGTAGGAAATGGTGCTAGGGTATCTATCCCTTTAAGCACAGAAAGGGCTTATTCGTAGTTCATATGTGTTTTGTTTTTTTGTCGGCAGTGCTTCCACGTGCCTTACTCTGCCCTCACCATGTTCATCAGTTCAGACCAGAAGGAGAGAGACTCCGCCACTGCCTACCGTACGTCAGCCCGCGTGTCACACGTTGGATCTCATCGAGACTTTTTTTTTTTTCGGTCGGAGTTTGTGTTCACCCGCTCACTTCGTTCTTCCCTCCGTTCTTCTCAGGTATGACCGTGGAGGTGCTGGGCACAGTGGTCGGCACGGCGATCCAGGGGCAGATAGTGGGCGGGGCCATCGCCCCCTGTGTCCCCACCGAGTACGACGTCCTCTACAACGGGAACTCTTCCCAGACGGGGTCGGAGGTCAACATATCCGACATCTCTCTGAATGAGACGGTGAGACTGGGAGTGTTGTGTTCTGTAAAAGATGATGCTAAACATAATGTCATGTTTACGTTATACAGGTGTTTTGACAGAGTAGAGGGGAACTCGTTTTAGATCTATCAGATGACTGGTGTGAACTGAAAAGTCAGGTCATGAGGTACTCTGAGCTAATACTGCCTCTCCTGTCCTCTCACCCTATAGAAACAAGCCTACATGATTGCCTCAGGAGTCATCTGCGCCATCTATGTCCTCTGTGCCGCCATTTTATTCATGGGCGTCAGGGAGGAAGAGGGTGAGAATCCATGAACCAATGGGCGTCCTTTTCCCCAGCCCCATGTTCAAACATTCTTTTTTCTGATATCTGAAAATTGTATGAGCCTTTATCAGTTGTCCTCAGCAAACACCACACCCCTCCCTCCACATTTCACATTTTTTATCACAAGAAAAGAATGAGGAGGCCACAGTTTGGCAGTCACTAAATACTACAAACCAAAGATATGAAATGGAAAAAAAGATTGAAAAATGAATAGATGGGATTGTTTCTGATATAATGGCTCTGTCTTCTGCTTAGGATTCCTCATAGCAAAGATTTTTTCTGCTGATATTTGCAACAGTGGGCGCTGGGAACCTAACTGTTGTTCTGTTTTCTACCTCTGTGGTGGGGTTCCAGAGAGTGGGAGATTAAAGTCGGAGCCCATTTCCTTCTGTCAGGGCCTGAAGCTGGTGATGGGTCATGGACCCTATGTCAAACTGGTCATGGGCTTCCTCTTCACCTCCCTGGCTTTCATGGTAAGCGAGTGTAACCTGTATTTTGTAGTCCGTTGTACACAGGATATTGCATGAATATTTGTTTTCATAATTCCCATTTTAAGTCCTTAATTTGGATGGAAAGTGTGTCTTATTATATCTCTCCCTTTGACAGCTTCTGGAGGGAAACTTTGCCCTGTTCATTACATACGCTCTTGGCCACAGGAAAGACTTCCAGAACATCCTCTTAGTCATCATGGTGAGAAACGCATTACCTACTGTCCCATAGTAAAAGCATAACAAATTATCAGATGGGCCTGAGTAGAACATTATTACCATACCATCATGCCATTAAGACCGAATACAAATTCAATGTTGCCAAGTGCTTAGTTTTCCTTGTGGCATAGCATTACATCTCTGGATGTATGGGGTTTCCGGCTATCAGCTGGGGGGCTTGCCTCATGTGAAGACATGCATGGCTGTGAGGCTGAAAGGACAGATTTTCAGGGTGAGAGGATGTGTTGTTTTGGCCCCTGGGAACCTGTCCCCTGCTCACACACTCAGTCCAGGAGAGCAGGGGATCCAGGGTGAGACAGGCTCACAGTGGAGCTTTTGTTGTCCAGGCGATCCGTCAGAGCCACCATGGGAACAGTGGTGCTTTGCTTGCTCTCTTGTGCTTTGCTTGTCGTTTCCTCACCATTTCTTAATCCATGGCCTTTCCCTCTGAATAGAATGGAAATATGTAGAGCTCTGGCGATCACATTAGGAGAGGTGTAAGTAAAAAAATAAAAAGATAAATATATATATATATATATATATAAATTGCAACTGCCTTTGGTCAGTTTGGCTCATTCATGCTAATTCGCATTCTGCTGAATCAGTGGCAGGCTTGACCTTGTGTGGTCATTTTACACACTAGTTGACCATGTCTCCCCTAGAGGTCAAGGGTCATCACCCCAGCAGGGTTAAAGAAAGAGCCCATTCAAAGGCATTGTTCCCTTCTCATGACCTCTTCCTCCATCAGTTAGTCTGTCCTTTTTCCGGTTCCCACATTTCCCACAATCCCTAACAAGGTCCACTCAACACAGGGTTACATTGATTTTGTTATAGAAATCAAATCTCTACGCAATTCCTTCTGTGAAGTTGTGTTTTGATCATTTAAACATTAACATTGGAATTATTCTTTATGTCCTCTCCAGCTCTCTGGAACCATATCCATTCCATTCTGGCAGTGGTTCCTGACCCGATTCGGGAAGAAGACAGCTGTTTACATTGGCATCACGGTTAGTAGTGTGTACTTGCTTTAGAATACAAAGGCAACTTTTCACAGAAGATGTGTCTGTGTGGAGTGCGTTCTCTTGAGTCATGTCTATGCCGCCTTCCCCTTCCACAGTGGGCAGTACCCTTCATGATCCTGATCGTCTCCATAGAGAGCCACCTGGTCATCTCCTACATGGTCTCGGTGGCAGCAGGCGTGAGTGTGGCAGCAGCATTCCTCCTACCTTGGTAAGCATTAGCTTATCTTAGTTTCCCCAATTCCTACATACATCCCCCCTGAATCCCGGACCTCTTCACCCCTTATGAGATCTTCTGGTTATTCATAAATCCAGGCTAAAGATTTATATTAGCAGATCCTGCAACTAGTTTACAAAACCTATTTACTAAACACATTATAATTATATGTCTTATGTCATCATAAATCAAGACAAAATCATTTTGAGGCACTGTAACCAAATGTAGCCCTGTCATGCGTGAATAATTAAAAAACTGAACAAACATTTTTTTCCAGTGCTTTCTATGACTTACAAATATATTTCAAACATGAATCAAAAAAATATTTTATTTGAATGGCTGTCTATGAGAATTATTACCGTTATTGCATGATAATAATAATAATAATAATAATAATAATAATAAACTTTATTTGTATAGCACCTTTCATACAAGAATTGCAGCTCAAAGTGCTTCACAGCATAAAATTCAGTAAGAGACATACAATAGCAGTGCAAAGCAGTGCATAGCAGAATTAAAAACAACAGCATGATACAAACAATCAATATCATATCATGATGTCCACATATGGCTGGGCCTTTGCGGTCAGGGCTCTCAGACTCTTGACCTCAGGCTAATTATAAGCTATCACTGTTTCAATTATAGCTTTCTCCTCATATATTGCGTTTCCCCTCTTAGGTCGATGCTTCCAGATGTGGTTGATGACTTCAAGGTGAAGAACCCAGATATTCACGGTCATGAAGCCATCTTCTACTCCTTCTATGTCTTCTTCACCAAGTTTGCCTCTGGAGTGTCTCTGGGCATCTCTACCCTCAGTTTAGAGTGAGTCCATTTATCTCTTTTTAAACTAGCTAAAGTACTACTTAGGGCCAGTGACAGGGTGTGAAGGGGCTATTGAATCTACTTACCCATCACCATATTGTAGTAGATCATTCTGGGCCTCTCAGACAGACCTTCCTCCTCCACCACCACCACCATCATCATAATCATCATCAAAACAGAATTTCTACCTTTCAAGTTTTCTAAATCCCTCTCTTGGACAGCAAGTTGAGAGGGTAAAGAAACTTATGGGAGATGAAAGGATTATATTTTTCAACAGGATCACTGTATGAGATTAGCTGCTTACAGTCCAGCTCCAGTCCAGTCATGTGGCTTACGATAACCTAATCCTTCAACTCACAATCAAGCCAAACTGTTACTTACGTCCAAATTCTTTGCCTCTCCACATTTTTGTGCAGCTTTGCTGGGTACGTGACCAATGGCTGCACACAACCCTATTCGGTCATTTTAACCCTAAAGATGCTGGTTTCCCCTGTGCCGGTGGCCCTTATCGCTCTGGGACTGTTGATATTCAAGACGTATCCTATCGACGAGGACAGGAGGCAAGGCAACCGCAAACTGCTGCTAGAGATGCTGTAAGTGAGGCCAAATACCTACAGTACACACACACAAACTGCTGCTAGAGATGCTGTAAGTGAGGCCAAATACCTACAGTACACACACACAAACTGCTGCTAGAGATGCTGTAAGTGAGGCCAAATATTTACAGTACACACACACACACACACGCAAAATACCAGAGTCATCTCCTCCACTAAACAGTCCAATTAGCATACCACAGAGCTAAGTACTCTGGTGACCAACAGCTTCACACAGAGGCTCTAAATTCAGTTCCGTCCTGGCATCTAATTCTATACCTCAGCTAAATGCTAAAACAAACTGCTCTGCTCTGCTTTGGTCTGTTAGTGTCATGTATTATGCACCCTGTTTGGTCAAGCCAAGTGCTTTGTGTGTGACTCTTGGCTGTTCTCCCATCTTTTAAACAGGGACAGTGAACAGGATTCAGAGTCGGACTCCACAGAGCTCGGGAGCGTTGTGTAGGAGAGCGAGGAGGAGCCAAACCGAAATGCCACCGCTGTCTGGCATGTTTGCACAGGCAAAGACCACCGGGGAGGTTGGACAGGCCTTGTGTGTTTTGGTTTTAGCTGGACCAACAGAGGAGAGACCACAGACCATAATGTGGCCGGCTGCCCAAGGGCTACCTGAACACCACAGGCCTTCTCCAGTGGATCGCACAAGTTCACAGGGCCCTCTAGTGGACAACCAATGTCATGTCATCCACTGTACCGTACTGTGTTTTCTATTGGCCTTCATCTGTGGTTTGTGGTACTTACGTGTTTGTTTGTTTACAAGATTGGACGTTTCCCTGTGTAATTTAAAGATAGATTTTTTTTTTTTTACCTGATCCAAGTATTGGGTCAACTGGAGGAAAACTGCACTACTAAAGGCTTTCCATTCAGGTGATCCTCTGAGGGTAACATAAAGTTATCAGCCCCCTATCTTAAGGGCATGTCAATAAGTTATTCCATCAAGGTGGACATCTGTGGAGCCGTGCTAACTTTATGTTTATGCTCTCTTTTTCCCTTTTTTTTTTCCAAGAGAGCGATATAGTAGATCTGTTACTGTTCATTTCTGCTACAGTTATGGTAACACTAGCATGGGCACTTAAAAGGTTCTGGTGGGGAGAAAAACAAGCTTCCATGGACTTTTTATCATCCCTAATTGGGTTTAGATGTATCAAGGTCAATTGAATTGTTGCCTTGCAAGCACCAATCTTTTATCTTTGTAGTTACCATGAGATTTTCTGTTGACCTTGTTCTTTGACCAGATCCTGTGTTCGACTGATTTGTTTTTAATGGAGCCTCTGAAAAGGGTTTCCCTCAGTGCAAATATGTTTGGGAAAGTGGTTTAAAAACGTATGCAGTATTTATCTCCAGTCAGGTTGACAACCATGTCTGGATTCTAATGTGCTTTACCTTGATACAGAGGTGCATACTTTGAAATCCTTCCTACTAAAAGAAGAGTATTTACTTCCCAAGGGGAAGAGAAAAGGCTTTCCTTAACTATTTATTTCAATTTATTAATCCAAGGGATTATTGTTTTCAGAAAAAGGCATATGTGATACTGATTAGTTCTAAAAGATTAATCTAAATAGAAATGTTGTCACAGCTGTGTGAATAATATTGGTTTAGTTTGTACAGGTGGTAAATGACATGTTTATGTATAGTATGTATGGTGGTGTGTGCATGTAAATGGTAGGGATGCACAATACCACTTTTTCACTGCCAATACCAATTCTTAAAGGATAAGGCCAGTGTAATCTTATTTTTTCTTATTGTCAACATAGCCTATTAAGAAACCAAAACCTACAATGCATTTCTCCTACTTATAAGTATGGTCCATCTAGCCAACACCAGATTATAGCTCATAGCTAGAAGTCATAGAACTCCATTGTTATCAAAAAAGGGTTAAAACAAGTGACAGAGCCGTACTGTTGCTTTGGCCAGCATAATTCATCGTTGCAATGAACATGGGTAATATACTTTTTCCTGGACTCGAGTGTAATGTACATACTCAGGGACTATGCTGTTCTGTTTACTACTGTACATCGCTAGATCGATAGCTTGTTGCCTTTTGAAGTAAATATTGTAAACTGCAATGCCCCTGTTTATTATGATAATACATTATGATAAAATGGAAATATGTGTTTGAGAGCTGTAGTTAATGGTTTTAGCATACAATCGGAACGTATGGCTTCCTGGTTGAAAACTCCTAAGGGTAGGAGAGAGTAGGAAGAGTATGGAGAGTAGAAGAAATGCAGTGTAGGTTTTGTTCTTTTCATAGGCTATGTTGACAATAAGAATTTTTTTTACTTTTGCCTTATCCTGTAATACTAAACTTTAAGTATAAGTATTTGTTAAATAAACAAATAAACAGATGAGAATCCTCCAATACGGAGTGCCAATCCATTACTTTTACTGAACAGTCTAGCCTATTAGTTTGGGGTAATTGGGACAAAAATGTAGATTAATTTTCTCCATTACAGACATGTAATATCTCTCTGTGTCAATCATGCTTTTATTTCTGACATGTTACACATGACTCTTGGCATCAGGTTTTACTCATTGAACTATATAAAACGAGTTTTACTATTGGGGGAAATTTACCTATCTCAAACTCCATCCTCTTTTCTTGATCCTCCAATCACAACTGTTGCTTTCCTTTGACGGTTTGTCCAGCAACAGTTGTGATTGGAGGATCAAGAAAAGAGGGCGGAGTTTGAGATAGGTCAATTCTCCTAGCAAATAGAGCTATGTTTTTAAATTGCTGTGTCCCTGGGAAAACTTGTTGTATGGGTAGTGCATGTAATATGACAACCAGTTAGTCCTTAGTTTGATTAAATTTTTAAAGCCATGTCCTTTTGCAAAAGGAGCAGACCCAAGCCAATTTTTTTATGTCAGATATATCAGAATACATTTCCCCCTTACGCAAATGCCTTAATTTGATGCAGTCAGTTTTTAAATCGTCTAATTAAATTATGTCTGCCATATTTCAACAAATCATAATTGTACACTCAAACTTAAATCCCAAGGTCTATTAAAGAGCATTCATCTGGGAAAGCACTCCTGTTAAATTAAAAATACTTCTCTCCTTGGTGTTAAATGTTTATATCTGATGTATATAGTGTAAATTGTAAATATCTTTCTTGTGTTTGACAGAGATGTGACAATAGATGCCAAATGTGTAAATTAATAAAGTGACAAATTGCTGAACTGTAGCCTAAGTTATAATTTATGAATAAAGTCTGGCTAACAGATAAGACTCCTTGTTTTCAAAACTGAACATACACAATGTGCTGCTAATACAGCGGCCTATGTAGAGATCACTCATCTACAATAAAACATTTTAAAAAATCTAGATAAAGTTTTATTATAGATCAGTGGTCCACACAGATAGGCTTATAGCTGCAGGGCTTACTCTCTTATGTTATGACATTACTCTGTTTCTTAACTCCATAATCCAGTGTATACAACAACAACGTGCTAACGAATGACCTCGGTGCGGTTCCTGTTGATAACAAGAGGATGACCTTTATTTTTATCCTGCTAATTGTCTTTATCTTAACACAGTGTGGATGTTCACTGAGGAAAACAGTGGAGAGGAATTCTTCTACACCACCTAAATTCAATTCCAATATATTACTCCATGGCCAAGGATAGTTCAATCAATATTTGAGAATATGAGCTATTCTCTCCCAAAGCCAGAAACCAGACAAGATAGACTCAAACTTGTGCTGTTATCAAAGTCTGGAGCTGCTCCACAGACAATGAATGGGAGACTTTTGTAAAGCCACCACAGAAAACAAGCCTGTATGTTTTCTAGGCCGCCGATTTGTCCTCGTCACTGATTATCTTCACCTGAGATCAATCATTTGGCGGATGCACGCGCTCATCTACAGAAAGGTGTAAGCAAAGGACACTAAGTTCTTGCGATGAAAACAAAGTGGCGTCTGTATATTTTGTGGAGTGTATTTTCACTTAGCATAGTAATCTCTACTACAGCAGATATTTATGAATCTCCCTCCATACCGCGTCCAGTTAGGAGAATAAAGCCTTCACATGCAGGCAACAGAAAATCCGGCCTTAGGTTGACCACCCATAGTACATCTCCATCACCTCAACTCACCCCAGACCGAGGACAACGATCAGCACCTGCAGGGCCATTTTCCTCCACACTACCTGAAAAACTGCGAGTTGTGCATCAAGAAAGGCCTGTACCATATATTCAGTCGGACTTCGCTTACCTCCCGGACATTTCCGTAACCTGCTCCACGTCTGACTTGGTCGTGCGGGTTAAAACGAACTTCTATGGTCTCGGTGCAAGTGCCGCGGAGCTGAAGTTGGGGAGTACCTGCAAAAGCAACGGCATTCTCAGCCCTTACGGTGACATACTCTTTACTTATCCTTTGACAGCCTGTGATGCCCAACGTGAGGTAAGATTGCCATGGATGTTAGGCAATATTTTTAAGATGTCTTAACTGGAATATAAAACAATGATGCCTCGGCATGACTTTCCCACTGGCAGATGTCCCGTGGTCATCTCGTCTATAATTACGTGCTCCATTACGTGACCTCGCCAGAAAGGTATTCGACCAGAAGGAATCGAGTCGATGTGGACATCCAATGTCTGTTTCAAAGGTTAGACTTTAGTGTTAGGCTACTGAAAATGAACAATTGATGTATGAACTATAGCACCAGTTATAACACCTCTAACCCATATCCCTGCCCAGGGACCATCATGTGTACCAACTGGCTGTGCGTCCCACCTGGCAAACTCCTGTTTTGCGTAAAAAGCTGAAGGGGCGTCTGAATGCGTTCCAAATCCAGTTGATGGATGGTATGTATGGAGATATCTGGACGTGGTTGAATTAGGTTTAGGCTACTGGAGGGTTAGATGGAATTATTAAAACGTTTACAAATGTTTGCACTAAATAGGCCTGTTATAGTAGGCCTATTATACAGTAGCCCATATGATACTTTTAAAGGACAATTCTGTCTATTTTCAACCTTGACCTTATTTTTCTATCATCTGGCATCAGACTGACCAATTCCAACCAAAATCTCATCAATTGAACATCTCATCGGTTGCCCTGTTGGATTGACTTACAGCCAGGAGAACTGCAGACAACTGAGCACTCAGAAAACACATCAGTTGATGAGATTTTGATCTAAATCGATTAGTATGATGTCAGATGACAGAAAACAGGATCTAGTTTGAAATAATTAGTGAGCCTTAAACTGATCTTTTAGATTTGTGGACCATGCCGGCCAAGTCCCAGACATACCAGCTAGGGCAGACGGTTAATGTCCAGGTGTCAACTTCAAACCTGCCACCTGAAGGAAAGCTGTACATCAGCAGCTGCTATGCCACTCCATTCAATGACTCCAGGTTATCCCCCACATACACCATCATTGACAACTATGGGTATGTACTATTATGGTGGACAACTGTGCATTGAAAATCCTTTGGTTTAACTCTTAAATTGGGGGGAGTGAAGAGCTCTGAGCTGACCCAAAGTTTGGTGTCCTGATGTTGCCATACACAGGTGTATGTTGGAGAGCCAGAGAAGCCCAAATACCTCTTGGTTCGTCACTCCAAGGACAGATGAAGCCCTCAGATTCTCTCTCAGTGCCTTCCAATTCATAACTGACCCTGATGCAGAGGTGAGCATAGATTCCTTTCTCAGTATTCACTGATTTACCATCTAGGTTGCACACTTTTGCATCATTGATGAAGCTAGGCCTGCCCTGTCCTCAACTAATAAAATTCTTAGTCAACTGAAAGTCATAGCATATTGTCAACTAATGAAATAATTGGTTTAATCAACAAATCTGTAAAATTGTTCCCCACATTATTGTCCTTCTGCAAATTAATCCAATCATGCAGAAGGACTTCTTCAAATGTCATACTTATCTAGTACCAGAGAATATTTATGAACAATACTGTGATGCAAGAAATGTGCTTATTAATTTCTGGGAAATAATTCATTACACATGAAGAAGAAAAAACATTCTGCATGGAAAAAAAAAGTAACAAACAATTGACTTACGAAAAAAGTCTTAATCAGCTAAGATCCCAACGACGGGTGCAGGAGAAGCTATGATATGTTGGAAGTTTCTGTTATTGAAAAAGTCTTTCTAATGTATCAGAAGGATAACATCAGCATCATCTGATCTTTTTTTGTAAGGTCATCATTCACTGCAAGCTGTTCGTCACTTCAGAGGATCCCAGTCCTGCACTCAAATCCTGCACCTACAGAGAGAACAGGTATGCATTAACATAGGTAGGCTGGAATGAAGACATTCTCATGTCTAGTCCTTGAGCCATTATGAAATGACATGAGCATATTTCTGTCTCTGCTTTAATAGATGGAGGGCCCTTAGTGGTGATGACTCCATATGTGACTGCTGTGCCTCCCAGTGTGTGACCTCCAAATCCCGGAGAGCCATGGTGGAAGGTTTGTGATGTTGTATCATAATTTCAAATTGGTGATTTTTGGCCCAGGATGTTTTTAGCTTTAATAAGATCAAATATCAACATTTCTATACCATGTAGTCACATGCACATTCACTGCCAAATAAAGTTGATTTATGCTATCATATTTTAGTCCACTATCACACCGCTTCCTTTTAGGCTCTGTGGACCCACTGAAATTACCCATGCTCTTAGACCTTGGGACCGCTGAGTGTTTTGTGGGGAATTTGGGTTTTAATGCCATTCGCAATAACATCTGTGATTCTGTCTCCTTAGGTTCTGCTAGCAGTGGGCCACTGCTGGTCTCAGATCAGCGGCCTATACGAAAGGACAGTTTCCTGCCTGTCATTCCATCCCTGGCCAGCATGAGAGAGGAGGAAGATGAAGATGTCCTGTGGTTTGAGACTGAAATGCATCAACAAATCCGAGAATTTCACAGTCCTGAGACCCAGTTGGATGATTTTGATGTGACAAAGAATGATGGCGATGCAGACGAGCTGAGTTCCACTGACTCAATGGTGGAGGAAGAGGAGGATGAAGAGATGGAAGAAGATAATGGGGTTACACTTGAGGAAGAAGATGAGGAGATGGACAAGCTCAGTTTTAGCCCTTGGCTGATCATGGTGGAGAGACAACATTCCAATGTAAGGGATTCAGAGTTGGTTGGAGAAGGTGGGTCAGGGTCTATAGTTACGGGACAGTTTCTAGAGAGGGAGGAAGGGGAGTTGGGATCTGAGAGCAAAGTGGAGAAGAAAAGATCAGAGTTGAAAGAGGCAGAGGTAAAAGAAGAGGGTATCTCTAATGAAAGGCAGTGGGTCCATCTGCAAATGGAGGAAGAAGAAGAGCCACCTCTTGGAACAGGGGTGGGGGAGATGTTACTTTCAGAGAAGGAAGGCATCTCAAAGGCTATAGAGAAATGGGGAGAGGACTCCGAACAGCCATTGGAATCTCGTGGAATGGCGGAAGAGACAGGAGAGAAGTCTACAGCAAGAGATGAAGAGGCTGAGGAGGCCATAGAGTCCGAATTTGAATGGAAGATGGATGATGCTGTACCAAGTGATGGTCTGGTGGAGACAAGCATGGTAGATGGTAGGGAGATGACTTGGCACTTCAAATGGAGGTAGCATTAGTGAGTTGACTCAACCAGAGCACACATTGTAAAGACTGTTCTATACAGTGGGCTTTACCGCGGAACCTTTTGAATAAAATGCACAAACACTGAAATGCAGTCAATGGACTTTATCATCTTTATGCCATAACTTAAACATAGAATCTGTAATGCAGTCAAACTGGCAAAAGAGCCCTGCTTTGTATTAAACTTTGTTTGCATTTTTTGTCTTGGTCTAATGTGTGGGTTGGAGTTGAGTGGTGATGGGGGGGGGG
>OMKL01153382.1:0-16482 GCA_900302295.1 Parasudis fraserbrunneri | reverse complement strand
GTGACGGCTCTGATAGGTAGGTTGTCAGGAAAGCCAGGATTATTTTGGAGTGTTACATCCCCTTCTCAAGGAGTTTGAGTATCTCCAACAACCGCTGGCCAAGACCAACAGGCTGAAACACAGATTTTTCCCCAGTGCTATTAATAATATGCAGAATTCTCTTTTATTTATATTCCTTTATAGTGTAAGCCTACCATTGTTTTTCACTATGCACTTATGATAAGTAGGTTGTGGTAATGTGATGATAATAGTGATTGTGTATTGAGGGATATTGGGGATATGATATGCAGATTATAAGATACGGAGATAGGATATTAAATTGTAGCTTAGATCCTTTATGGTTCATACAGATTATAATGTGAGTTTAAGATGTGATATTGACCTTTTATTTCATTTTGCTTGGTGTTTAATGTGTCATGGGTCATGCCATGTTCCTTTTGAATGGGGAAATCCATAACATTAGAGATGTTGGCAACAACGAAACTACTTGCTACAAAAACATATTCAGAGAAAATAATTAAATGTGATGTTATATTATGTTGAGTGAAATTACAATTGACCGCATTTTGAGGTGAAATGTGAGTTTTAAAGATGTTTTCAATTAATCACGATCTCTTTCAAAAGGCTGGGAATCGCACAGTGAGTAGTTGCCATGGTAACTAAGGGATCTGTCGCAGAAACCACTGTGTAGAAGCTGGTCTAAGTGGAAAAAGGGCATTTTCCTATTACAAAATCGTCCTTTTTTTTCTTTTCTTTTTACTAACCATTCTGTGTCAGTAATTTCCAAGTGTCTTCAAATATGAAAGAAAAACAACGATATGTATGACAGATTCTTAGATATGGAGGACTCCCTGTTAAAAGTGATAGGGGTCAGATCTTGTTAGTCTTGTTAGTCCCTGTTATCAAGATGGAAGCAGAGTGAACTGACTTTGTTTTTGGTCCATATCCCATCCAACTCCCCACCAGTCAGCAACACCTCTCAACTGGGATGGTGTTTGTGCACTTTATAATTACTTTGGCTAATGTGATCATTATAGTTGCACATAATTGCAGGCATTAAATGCATTTTCTATTTTACACCAGAGGATCCTCCCCCTTGTCCCAATGCTTGGATCAACCCACTCTTCCTTGATTCTTCTCCTCCTCATTCCATTTTATTTACTATAGACGTGTGTTGGCTGAAGCACAAAGACTTTGACTAAAATCACTAGAGAACAGTTGCTTAAATTGACTTCATATTATTTCTCCCCCACTGACAATTCCATTGATTTTTTTTATTTTATTTGCCATTGTTGTTTCAGACTCATTCCCCTCTTGCATCGAATAAAGATCAAACATCAGTAAATCAATTGCAGGTTGTATGTGCACACACATATACGCACACAACCTTTTTCAAATGTATCTCCAAAGTCATTACCTATCTTAACAATCAGCTGTTTTTGTTTTGTTGCTATCTGTGTTATTTAACAGACCATTGCCCTCTGTGCACAGCAGATATAACATGCTGTTATAGCAGCCTTGCTGCTGTCAGTGTATTACTTTGTGTTATGTCCCCAGGTTACTCTCTCTGTATCGTCGCCAAAAGTCTAAAAATCTCTAATTCATGGGAGTAGTCACTTATGCAGGGATGGAACTAATGGATTTTGGGCTCTTGCCAGGTGGGCCATGTAGCCTGAATTTTCTACTAATGTGGCTGAAATGTTACTTTTTTCCCCCTTTCATTCTACTGCCAATAGCCAAGCCCAGTATGTTGTCAGAACTACCTCCATGTACTGCATATCCCTTGTTAAATATGAGAATAAGACCAATTTATTTCACAGGAACTCTAGCCTGGTTTAATTGAGGATGGTATAGCTTAGTCCAGCTCTCCCCCTCGCCTTCCCGAGTGTGTTGTTTTATCAGCTGCAGCCCAGCTCCAAAGCAAAACAGAGAGGGGAGAGAAAATTACTTTGAATGAATTATCACAGGTAGCATTGTGATAGACAAATTATAAATAAGAGTATAATTTGTGTTTTGATTTACACAGTATGACCCTCAACTGAGGATGCTATGAAAATCCCATCCGTCAAGCTAGTGATCCTCAAAGCACCCCAAAATTAAATCTAACTCGCATAGTTGAGCAGGGCTTACATTTACAATCCTGCGCTTATGTCAGAACATGGATTTTTGGCTTGCATAAGACAGGGACTTGACACTGAAAAGGCAAGCAGGATGTATTTCAAACTGTGGCATTTCAATGTGTCTCCCTCATCTTGCCAGCTGCGGGCTCATCGGATGCACCCACACACCTCTCTCTTTGTGGGTGATTTCACACACCGTAGATCCTACATACTTAGAGCCTCGGGGCCTTGCTTCCAGCAATAGATTTTAACTTTTAAAAATGGGCATTTAATGCAGCAAACGTTGGTTCTTAAATCTCAGCAGGGTTGGACCTGTCTGTCTTTCTGTCTGTCTGGACTTGGCCAGAGCATGGCGAGAGTATTGATAGCCTAGTCTATTACCATCGGAATAAAGCAATGAGTCTACTCTAGATCCTCTCCACCATCACCAACAGCCAATTCACCACTTATTAATTGAAGGTCAGTGTCTGACTACCAACCTAGATTGTCCACAAAGTGTTTTTTGCTGGATGAGAACAGAAGCTCCTCTTTGAACAAAGCTAACTAAGCTTTATAACGTGTTAATTATGTTAATGGGCTCAGTAACATCTACCTCTTCATCTTCCTTCAGAAACTTCCATTAAGGACTCATTGAATATTCATTCCTAGCGGAATTTGCTGCTTACATTGATTAGGTTATATCCGTGTTTCAGGAAGCTCCACCATGTTGCTAGCCTCGATATATCAATAATGTCTGCTGAAGATAAGAGCTGGTGTTTAGATAAAAGGTAACAGAACAAAGGGTGTGGTTCTGTTGACTGGGGTAAAGAACATCTCTTACAGTATTCCTCTCAGCACTCTGCAAGCTGTGGAAAGTCAATGGCTGTTCTCCTGGGGGAGGGCAGGGCGGAGAGATGGAGACAAGGGCCTGGACGATAATGACTGTTGTTACTATGGTGATGTAGGCTACAAAATGGGTCTGAGCCGTCTCGAAAGGCCGACATCTTCTCGGATGGAGATCTCAGAGCATTGTCAGGGGGATGTTACATACCAGCTGGCTACCCAGATGAGCTGGTTTCCTGTCTGTGATTAGGAGGTGCCACATGTCCTCCACCCCTGGCCCATTACTCAGCTCTCCATCAGCTCCCGCTGAGAGACGAGCAGCGGTGACAGGTGAGGCGGAGCCCCAGCACGGATGACTTATTAAAAATAATGACTGGGAGCATGTGATGTGATTGATGAGCCTGGGGAGACGGCTGTGGTCCTTAGGCATATCTGGACACCTTCCACAATGTGACAGGGCTGACAGATATGGACCTGGGAGAGACACAAAGATGGGAACATGTCACATTTCTACATTCTGCACCTGTGAGGAAACGGAGGGAGAGGAAGAGCAATCGGATCAGTATTAGAGGATGAGAGTTTCTAGATGAGTAACTTTCTCCGATTTGACTTTTCCCAAGCACACAAGTTTAAAGGCCCAATCCGGGATATTTCAGAATATGAATCAGAATCAGAAGCAGCTTTATTGGTCAATTATGTGTGTGCACACAAGGAATTTGACTCTGGCCAAGCAACTCTGCATGTACTTACACAAAAGAAAGAGAGAAATATACAGATTAGAAATGTACAGTGTTTGAACTATAGATATAAGCTATATACAGTTGACCATGAACCATTCACCGAATTTCCCCACGGGATAATAAAGTATTTCAAAATTCAATTCATTCATGTGAGCTATAAACAGAGTACAAATAGTGCAAGAATTTATGAGGAGATAATTATTAAATGGTAGCAAGAAAGAAAAATGATGTTACCCTATGTACATGTTGTCAGTGGATTGTGTACACTATGTACAGCCTATTTAAGCCCAATTGGATATTTTTTGATATGTAGGTGGAAAATAAGCTATTTTAATTTTTTTTTTAACCCGTCAAAGGCAGTGTTGTTTTTACATGTTACATGTTTAAAATGTTTTTAATAAAGAAGCATGTTTTCTTTGTCAATTTGCAAAAACTAAACTAGGTTTATTTTGAGTAAAACAATATCACACATGTAAATATTTGTGACGATAACTTAAAAATAATTAAACTATATGTAATTCAAAAAAATCTCCCTTATTATTTGATGTCCTTGTTCTGATGTCAGCACTCATCAGTGGATACCTTTCAGGTGTTTCATGTGTTCCTTTGGGATCCTTTGGGACAACGGATTTTCACTATGTTCACTATGTAAAGAAAACTGTCAAATCATTATTTATGCCAAACCAAATAACAAGGAAGACACTTTGATGAACATGAAGTTGAGTGTTGCATAAATATACCCAAAGTATTCATAAATAGCTGTTTTATGAAAAGTATCAGAGAAAATCAAACTTTAGGCCACTTTTGAAATGTAAAAAAAGCTAAGATGTCACAACACTTTTGACGGGTCTATTTTACTCCAGTGTTGCAAACATTACCAACATAAAGAAACCTTTTACAGCCACAAAATACAGCAAATACAATTAAACCCTCAAAGGTACCTGTATCAAGAACTCAGTCAATGAACTAGTGAATGAAAACATGTTTCCATTCTCATTTCTCATTTTTTGTGGTGGGGCTACCCATTTGTTTAAGTTTGGATCATTGATTGGGCCTTTAAGGACACTCAGTACTAGGGAGGAGTACACAGAGTCACAGGATGCTGAAATCAAATGCACTTTTTCGATGTTTACTTTTTCTGTCTGCTATGTCAATGTCTCCTTTTTCTGTTGGTTGAAGCTGTGGGCTAGAAAGCCAATCGAGCGAGTCGAGCAAACCTCTAAAATCCAAACTACCCAACCCCTCAGAGGGCTATGGTGTTGATTTTTCTTTTTACTTTAAAACTAGCATGAACAACTTCAGGCTTGAGTTGACTTTTGACTTTGAGGAGTGACTGGTGGTACAGATAATGTGGTCCTATCAAACTGCCCGAACAGCCACAGGATATAATGATGAATTACCTTGTTAGAGCCAGATGGTGGGTGATCCCCTCAGCTTCCACTGGCTCTGTGTCTTCACAATATCCACCTCTCAGTTATTGTAAACTTCCCATGAAAAACAATCCAGTCGACTGATGATAGACTCAGAGACTCACAGGTACTTCAAACCTGCCAAACTTCAGCCCGCATACAGCTCAGGCTGCCTTCATTTTGAAGGATATTTAAAGCGCAAAGGAGAAGATGAGGAAAAGAAGTTTGACTTGAATGGGGGGAAAAGTACTTCTCAGATGCAGCCACGGTATTGTGCAGTGCCCGGTGTAGCAGAGAGAGGAAGTGGGAATGGGGGGAAGCTTCGCTGAATGTAATCAGCTGGCCGTCCGCAAGCAGCATGTTAATCGATGAGCTTTCTCTCATCTGAGGTGAAGGCCGTTCTGTCTGCATGACCTCCTCAATGTAAACTCCATTAAGCCATGAGCATTCAGCGCCATGCGCCTCTCACTCAGGACAATGGCCTCCATCCATGATCAGTTACAGGGATTTAATTCTCTATTTCACTCAACACATCTTTTGTAATACCTTATTACTTCCTTGGGTCTCTCCCTCCTCTCTCTTTTTCATTCTCTCTCTCTCTCTCTCTCTGTCTCTCTCTAGTTTGCTCCATCCTCTGCTGTCAGTCTTTCTTCACCTCTCCAACAGCATAAATATCATGCTGGCAGCAGCAAATGCTATCCTTTTTGTCCCATAACAACCCTCCCTCGCTTACGCGCTGTCTCGTAAAAATAAATAAAGTTGTTATCGACTGGCGTGGTAAATTACGTTTGCCGTCTGATGATATATATGTTCCATAAAAATCACGACACGTCACATAAAAGGTGACATTTGTTTAATGTGACATGAAATATGTGTGAGTCTGGGGGTGTAATAGGTAGACAGAGAGCCAAACTGCTCGTTCAGGTATGGGAGTGCTGTGTGTACGGCACAGGCCTCCTGAGGAGCGACACAGGTGTGCGTGTGTGTGTGTGCACTGCAAGAAATCTCCATCTTAGCAAGACTCTTAAGAGTCTTTAAGAGTCTTAAAATCTTATTCACTCTTAAATGGGACACAGAACAATAATGCTGATTTCTTTAACACATAATAGCACACATATCCCAGAGCTGTATAAACCTACATTTAGTTTTACACTGAGAGTTAATTAGTTTGAATATGTCCTCCAGTGATGTCATCGGAGGACACTGAATCTTGTGTTGTGTTAATTACAGCTCAGTGAAATGATGTAGGTGAAACAATGACAATCCCTACTGTAATCCCTATCACTGCTTTTCCATCTACATCATTTCATTGAACAGAAATTAATACAGGGATGGTTGTGAGATTGGCAGCTTTTAACACAACAAGTCTTCCAAACCATCTTTTATCCCAACAATCCACCTGTCAACACACACAGTCAATGGGAATGACTCTGTACATGTGGCAGCTTGCCCAGAAATGTAACAAAATTTGACATCAGCTTCCCAAGCCCTACAACTGTCAAACTAAATGTATGTGTGCAACAATGTTTAGAGCTTTGGGGTATGAGTGAGATTATGTGCATAATAAATCAGAATTGTTTTACTTTAAGTGAAATGAATAAGCTCGTCTCAAGGGTTTTCTCAAAACAAGCAAAATTATCTTGAAACAGATTACCTGTCTCACGTCATGACATTGTCACATGTTTCAAGACAAACAAGTTCAGCTGGAGTAGAACAAGTGACATTTTCCTCACCTCATTTGCAGATTTTTGCAGTGTGTGTGTGTTAATGTGTGTGTGTTTTGATTAAAAGCCACCTTTCCTGTGCTCATTGCTGGTCCTGTCACTAATGCAGCACCCCTCTGCATTATTAATCCCTACAGCAGAACAGCCACTTCAGCTGCTGCTGCTGCTGCTGCTGCTGCCACCATGGCGAGGGCAAGAGGGAGAGTGCACACCGTGCAACTCAAAGACCTTTTTCATAAACTTCACTCCTGCCTCTCTCTCTCTCTCTCTCTGGCATTCTATCTCTCTCTCTCTATATATAAATATATATACATATATATCCCTCTCTCTATCCCTCTCTCCCCCCCTCTCTCTATATATATATATATCTCCCTCTCTCTCTCTATCCCTCTCTCTCCCTCCCTCTCTCTCTCTGGCATTCTATCTCTCTCTCTATATATATATATATATACTGTATATCCCTCTCTCTCTCCCCCTCTCTCTCTATATATATATATACATATACACTATATATATATATCCCTCTCTCTCTCTATCCCTCTCTCTCTCTCTCCCTCCCTCTCTCTCTCTCGCTCTCCCCTTTTCACCCTTCCTCTTCGTCTTCGCTTCTCTTACCCCCTCATGCTGCTCTACTTTACCATGAGATTCTCTCATAATGGGGATCGATTTGTTGAACAATAACACCACATCACAATGGGCCGCTTAAGCAAATGTGATGTGAGCTTGTAGCTGCTGAGCGATAAAACTGGTTGGCCGACTGCTATGCTTACAATGTTATGCTCAATTTTCTCTTCATCACTTCCCGACCGTCTCTCTCCCAGCCAGACAGTCAAGTAGGCTAGATGGGACAGAGTGAGAGAGGTGTCTTATTACCTGCTTATTTTCTAACAGAGAAATCCAAGAGGGATGTCAGCAGTCTTTTTTTTTTTTCTCCCATTTTCTCCCCAATGTAGTCGTTTATCCAATTCCCCGTGTGCATCACGGTCCTGGTCGTTGTGCTACTCCCAGTAGGAGTCGCTAATGCAACAACCAGGACCTATACCCTCACTGGCTTCCTACCTGCAAACACTGTCTGACCAAGCCTGAAGTACCGCTACCGGGGATTGAACTCGGGTCTCTGCTGTGGTAAGCGAGTGCTTTTACCTCGACACTACCCAGACATCTGGATGGCAGCAGTCATACTGCAAAAAAAAACCAATACAGATTCCCTGCCACTTCCTCTTTTTTTGTGGATGGACAGGATTGGCAGACGTTCACAGTTCATGGACATTCCAGCTGACAGATAGTAGATAGATAGATAGACATTGGCCATGTCAAATACAGAGCAACTGGCAGCCCACAGGATTGCATTAATGTTTACAAGGCTGATCATCTTGTCTTTCCAATGTTAGATTTTTTATTTCTTGAACAGAAAATGCCAGTGGAAATAACTTAAGAGATTCACTCTATTTAACTAGCAGTGGCCATGGTTAGATGTGGCAGACAACAGGGCAGATATGGATTTGCTGTCAGTGATGTTGAAGGGTAGTGTCAACATCTTATCGCCCGAAAGGATCTTTTAAAATGCATTTTTAATTTGTAGGTAGTGGGAATGGTTATGGAGTGGATAATTATGACGAGTTACAGCTTTGCAGCGTGGCCAAAAAGTGACCACCAAAACATCCTTCTCAGTGATAGACACTACCATGTCAAAGGTGGGGAAAGAGGACAGCTCAATGTGCGTGATCTGACTTCCTGGTTCCGATTCCTGTCTCCATGGTGACCCCTTCAAAAAAAGAAAAAGAAAATGTGAAGGCCTTTACAGATATGCTGAGCACTTCAGGGGCCTTTCTATGGAACAGGCTGAATGGACAGACACCACATGGGCAGGAGGAGATAAACAGAGAGCTGAAGGGAGAAGAAACAAACAAAATAAAGAAAAGATTGTGTCTTTTTTTTCACAGAGATAATCCGTCAGTTTGCTGGCAGGGGATCGAGAAGCAAACCACTCGCACGACAGAGATAACCTAATAAGCTGAAATTTGGGGGGAAAAAGCTTGATAACTTTTCATTTCAACAAAATTGCATGTTTTGGCTTTGTGTGAGGATAAGGGCCATTGAGACTTACTTCAAAGAAAGCAAGTCAGAGATGCAGGGAGAGGAAATATATGTTTTAAGCCCACCATAATTGTTGTTTGTTGAACACATAGTTAAAACTGCAGTTACTTTAATTATTTTCTTACCACTGTTCTCCCTTTCTCCCAAAACGAAAGCCTCGTCTTGTTTCACCAAAGTGATCATTGTAAATACACGTATTACCTTTCATATTATACATGTATAAACATGACACTGCCCTACTGGCACAATCTTGTAACCAAGAGATTCGCAGAAAAAAATTGTTTTTGTGTGCAATACATACAACTTTCTTTTGGGCATTTCCTGGTTAAACAAGTTGGGTAAATACTTCACCTACAAACATAATACTGTTGTGACAGCACAATATTGATGGACTGTAATTAAGAGATTTGCTGAAGAAAATACTTTTTAAATGCATAGGTTTATAAAATAGGCAGAGCTAAAGCATGAGGGTTTGTCAACAAAGACATAATGAAATAACAACAGCTGGTAGCGTGAGGCCAGCAGTGGATATGGGCAGGGGTGGGCTCAGCCCAACCAAACGTGCGTCTTGCCCACCCAATCAAAAGTTACGAAAAAACATTATTTTGGAAAAAAGGAAAAAATAGCACAGAAGAAAACAGTACCATTTCTAACTTCTGATTGGGTGGGCAGCCTACAGCCCGCCTCCAAAGAGCTCTGAAGTAGACCTGTCTGCTGCACTCATTCTCAGAGGAAATGCCCATTCTACAATCTACATTTTGATTGTTGTTTTGACTGTTTTGAACCAATCATATTCATGAAAAGTGGGAAAAACTATCTTCCGTCCCTACAGACTGACAGCATCAACCAACAAGTTCCATACAGTTCCGTACAGTGCAAAAACCAGGGTTTTACACCGTGAAACTATGTATAATTTATTTTTTAAATCAATCCAAAATGTTTGTATTACTCATAACCTGCTAATTTATGTAAACGTTTTTGCATGGCGAACAAACAGTGTTTCATATCTCTCATCCTCAGTCAGACAGCGAGCGGAGCAAACTGGCCAGCATCATCTTGACTTTATATTTCAAAAATCAAAGCATTATTGAACAAAAGTTTACCTATTTAACAAATTATGACCACTTAATAATCGTTTCATAGAGGCTAAAACACTGTAAGAGGCACACATTTAATATAAATATTCAACTCTGCTGCAGTCTCACTCTCCCCACCCCAGGTGTGCACAGAGGCGCCTCCCCACTGTCCCTTTTGGAGCATATTGGGCACACCTCGCAAACTCACTCTAATCTTGATGAGACAAATGCCTTGTGTGTCTTGTCCCTGGTCGGGAATGAAAGAGGAGGAAATGAAGATAACACAGATATACATTTTAAGTTTTCATTTTACTATCAGTTGATTTCATTTTCTTTGTTGCTTTTCAGTTTGAATTTGAATAAAACTACCGTCTAGTTCTCATCCAATGAAAATAAATGTTGGTACAGTGGCAGGAGCAGGCACAGTGGCAGGAGCTTGCATCTGATCTTGACTCTGACAACCCTCTTTTTTGTGCCTTCTGGCCAGGGATTCAAACCGGCAACCTCCGGGCTACTAGTCCGCTTCTTGAACCTCTGGGCTACCTACCGCCCCAGTTGCCCACCTATTATTTCTACCAGCCCACCCTAATATATAGCAGGCTAAAGCCAGCCCTGTGGTAGCACAGGATTGATCGAGTAGGACACCATCAGAAAATAACGACTGCAGCATTAATCATCACAGATACTCACTCGCCTTCGCATTAGCCAGGAAAGGACATCTCTTTGAATGTGATCCAAGGGTGGCACTAATGAATGACCTTTCATCATGACAGGACGTCAGACTAATGACCATGTCATCTTTGACTACTTTTGGTTGGTGGTGCAGCACATCGTGCAGCACAGCCCGGGTCATGTCGTGTTTCGCTGCTTCTGTGCTCCCAGACATTCGCACTTGCACTCGTGAATTCTAATGAGATGCATTTGCTTCTTGAAAGGCATTTTAATTGGCAGCTCACCACTGTGTGCTTTCACTTGCCGGTCTGCTCATAAAGCATCATCCTGGACGGAGCAACCTAATGTTATATTGACAGCCGGCTCAATTTGACTCCTCTGATGTCTTGAGCCCTGGTTCCATCAACGGTTTGCATTTTCACATGGCGAGGAGGCAGAGGCAGAGGCACCGGCAGCACAGTGTCAGTATTATCTGAGAACACTTTGAAGTGTTGTTCCGCGCATAAAATGCCAACAAGTCAATTACTGACCTCATGTAAGGACAAACAGAGTGAGGACGACAATAAATGACAGGTGAGCTGCATTGGCATGTGTGTTCATTGATTGAACCACAACTGAACACAAATGATCACGGAGCGCCACGGCACGCGAGCAAATATTGTTGTTTATTATCAACAGACAAGGTGGAATTAAACGATAAATGCAGACACTGATGGTCAATATTATGTCCTAAAACAATTTCCTCTGCAAATATGCATTGATATGTATCTCTTCTTCTTTGGTATTAGACATTTTCATATGTTGTCAGGCCGTGGATGCGTTTCCAGTCATATCGCTCATTCCTGGACAGGTTTGAGTAGTCATTACCTCCTCTCTCTGACAGTTTTACCTGAGGCAGCATATTGGATGAGAAGAGAGTAACAAGAAAGAGAGAGAGAGAGAGAGAGAGAGAGTGTGAAGGGGGGGACAGGGTCAGAAACAGACATTTGCAAAATAGCAGAACCATTGTCAAGGTTTTGTTCGCACTTTTTGTCATCTCACAGCTGAAAAGGAGTCTATCTGTCTGGCTAACGTCTAATGGGATGTTGACCTGGTCTCAGCCCCTCAGTCAGATATCATCAGTGCTGACAAAAGAAAAGAAGAAAGGGAATGACTGTCTGGCAATGTCCTCAAGGTAGCTATTCTTTATACAGACAGACAGACAGACAGACAGACAGGCAGGCAGGCAGGCAGGCAGGCAGGCAGAAAGACAGGCAGGCAGACAGACAGACAGACAGACAGACAGACAGACAGACAGAGAAGGAGAAAGCAAAATGGGCAGCACTGGATTGGGGGAAGATAGGCACCTGTCTTGGTCTTCTTTACACAAGCAAACTTGCACTGCATAGACAGGCACACGCACACACACAAACACACACACAAACACATACACACACTTAATTTAACCCTAACCCTAACCTTAACCTTAACTTAACCACTGACCCAAAAATATGTTTTTTCCAAATTGGGGATGGTGCCTTTGTCCCCAATCAATTGGTTTGTAGTCTGAAATGTGTCCCCAATTTTAGTCAGGCACACACACACACACACACACACACACACACACACACACACACACACACACACACAGAGAGAGAGTATCTTCCACCCATATACAGTAGCTAATATACAGATATGATGAAAGCTTAAATGACTGTTGGGTAATTAAGTTTTATGTTATCTGCCCAATTAGCTGCTGAGGGTTAAATGGGACACTTCTGTCTCTAGAGGGGTTGGACAGATGCTTAAATGAAGCTCATCCGAGACATCATTAAGAGACTCTTGCATTCAGGTGATATCGACGTAATGCTGAGCAGTGTAACACCGTGTCAACAAACTGGAGACGCCCATGCAAATTGCAAATGGCGTTCTGTGCAGTCAGTGAGTTTCTGTTACAGCATGTTCACACCGGGATTGGAAGCGCCGCCAAGCGTCAATTCTCATGCGAGCAGGAGCCTGGCTGTTCACACCAGAAGCGCGTTTCTCCGCGCCGGTCAACGAAAGATTCTGCTCCTCTGCTCCAAGCACATGTAGAGGCGCTTGTGGCACGTGGAAAAAGACAGACCAGATGGCGAAACTGGTACGACCGGTCCAATCGGTTAACACGGGCACCGAAAGGAAACCGGCAATGTGAACCTGCCATTAGTCTTCAACAGACATCCAGTGAAATTGAGGAATAAGTAACTGATTGTGGATTGTGACACGTGTGTGTGCGTGTTCACGTGTGTGTGTGCGTGTTCATGTGTGTGCGTGTGCTCATGTGTGTCACTCTAGACTGTAGGGTCAGGGTCTCTCTCAGGTGTCCGTACAGCAGGAGTGATGGTTCCATGAATATTTATCTCCTGTTCCTTCACGGTGCCCTGGCAATCCTCGGCCTGTCATTTATCACATGTACTGTATGTGTGCAGGCAGCTGCTGCATCACAAAAACAGTAATCTAGACATCTCTATATGATCATGTTATTGTTCATACTCTCTGTCCTTCCTACATAACTACTGTGACCATATGGTACATGCCTGGTACAGTATACAGTTGTCAATGACAGTATAGGAAGGCCAAGGAACAACCATGCACCAGGGCTTGTATGTGTGTAGGCTACGCCCAGAGGATGAATAATAATTGTCCCATTGTGTCTGGGATGATGCAGAACAGATTTAGGGACAGTGTTGAAACAGTAGATATAAAAATGCTGAATTCATATTCAACCCCTTTTTGGGGGGATTTGTGATGGGTCTTCTTCAGGACAAATAAAACTGTAGTGTCAAATGATTTGTGGACAGACTACCGTTCATTGTAACAGCTCACCAGTAAACTGTCAGAGACGACTTGGTCAGAATGACATAAGCTGTGTGAATTATTGTGATACCTAGGCTGTAACGTGAACTCACTTTATTACTGTACTAACCATAAAATGGCACCTGTGTTTTTGTTTGTTTGTTTTTTTCAAAATGTCAGGAGAGTGTAGCTAGAGTTTGGTTTTATGATAAAACGGCATTTCATCAGCCAATTACTGATGCCCCCTCCCCCTCGTATTCAGTCAGTCACTCTGCTATTGGGTGGGTGGGTGGCGGGGAGTTATGGATGTTATTATTCATGAGCAGGGACCTCAAAACTGTGGTCTCATTTACATGTTTACATGTGAACATCGTACATACTTCTCCCGGAATAAGCTGCGCTCTGCAATTTTGACTCAATCCATTATTCATAAGTGCCTCAAAGTCATTTGGTGGCTATTTGTGAGGTGGTAGTATATGGAGTGGAATAGCAGAAAGTCATTACCAGAAAAACAAATCCAGTCCCTAACACAGTTTTATATACCTCTAATAGAACCAACAGTTTGCCGCTGTACTTTTCAGTCCACACAGGGAGATAGTAGGGAGACTTTCTTAGGTCCTGAGTTGTTTCTGAAGTGCACGCAAGTATTGGCAGAGTGCGCACCACTATTGTATTGCCTGTTGTTCTTTGCCCATTTGTATGTCTGTTTTGGCTCAAACCGGCTGGCCTTTACCTAGTAACAGTGTATCTAGAAAGTCTGAGTGGCCCTGAAGAGCCAGAGGGAGAGAGGCTCTCTGCTGAGTTGTGCTTATAACTGTAGCTGTCCTTCACATGGCCTGACACAGTGGAGGCTTATCCAGCCTGTTGAGCAGGTGCATGAACCATTACTCTGCAATAATGGGATTGCAATAGTTTACTGGTCTAAATGATATATGTATATATATATATGTATTTAAGCAATAGCTCACGACAGGCCGTGGTATATGGTTATTATATCACAGCTAAGGGCCGTTGTTCGGCCCGACGCGAAGCAGAGGAGTGCAACATACACTAAGTTAGCTTATTTATTTTTAGCCCTGTCCGGGGAGAGAAGTGACAGCCAGTTACAGCAGGGATGCTATCCTTATGACAAGCAGCTGCAAACGTAGTTTAAGAAACACTTAATAAATATCGAGTCAGAGCTGTCCAGAGCACATTCAGACCAAGCAGCAAATGACCAGACGTTAACTGTTCAGACTTGCTCGCTAACGCGAACGTAGCAGTTTAATGGTAGCAGCCCAACAAACAAACTTAAGAGACAGCTAACGCTAAGTTAGCAGCTACTCATTAGGATTGCATACCTGCATTATATCTGTTATTACTCCAACCATTCATAAATCCCTCTGGTATTTTGTATTCTGTTCCAGTCTTACACTTCTGCAAGCATTTAGCTTATGTTACTGCTTGTCAGCCTTGATGCTGCCAATAATGTTCTACATTTACATGTAACGCCAAAGCTCCAGCACACATGCAGCAGATACCACTCATTTGGGTTAGCTAGATTAGTCAATAAAGTGGTTCTCAAGTCTCGTGTTGGGGGCAGCACAGTTGGTTGCTAGTGGGGCTTTTTGTTTACGTTTAGCAGGCGATAATTTGATATATGAGATATGCAACTCTACTCAGTCCACTCCTCAGCGCTACCACAGAGGTCTGGCAGGCACTTAATGTTAACATTGCCCTTATTTTCAGATGTGGTATGATACTGAATTGTGCAAAGGAATTAGACGTTTGAGCTACCTGTTTATATATATATATATATATGTATATATATATATATATATATGAATCCTCCTACAAAAAACACATTTGAACACATTGGAACACATTTTAGATTGAGGGAAAAATTGACGGCGAATCAAAGGGCAACACGAAACCTGAAATTAAAACATTCATTATAGTGTTACCAAGCTGAGCTCCTGTTTTCCACCTATAGGATCTTAGAGTCGTTATCACAGGTTGCTGATCTTCCAATATGTGCAATCAGTGAACTGAAAGACTTGGGCCTTTGGTAGTGAATTAGCTTCATCAGTGTGTAATTAGGTATATCTACTGAGTCTATCCAATCTCCAGCCAAGCATTTGGTCTGTGTGTGTGTGTGTGTGTGTGTGTGTGTGTGTGTGCGTGTGTGGTGTATACCAGTGCTACCTAGTTACACGTGTATGTCAGTGTAACCCAGTCATTCCTGAACCATGCCCTCTCTCTCTCTCTCTCTCTCTCTTTCTCTCTCTCTCCTCAGGTGTTCACCAGGTATGGAAAGTGCTACATGTTCAATGCAGCAGAGGAGGGGAAGACACTCCGTACCACCATGAAGGGAGGGACGGGGAACGGCCTGGAGATCATGCTGGACATCCAGCAGGACGAGTATCTGCCGGTGTGGGGAGACACAGGTGGGGAATTCTTTTTTAGAACTTGAGTCTGCACACTAGTAAATGCTCCCATTTATTTAAATGTCAGTGGGAGCATTAACTAGTGTGCAGACTCTATCTTTCAAGTTGTCTATTGTTTTTCTGTCCAGCAGCTAGTATTTATTGTTTGGATGTGCGTGCGCTTTTATCTGTTTATCTGTTCAAAATGTACCTTAAAGGGATATTTCTCAAGTGTTTTAGACTCTTATCAACATGGGAGTGGACAAATATGCCTTTATGCAAATATATGTCTATAAAATAAAAAAATAATAATACAAAACAATGACAAATATTGTCCAGAAACCCTCAAAGGTACTGCATTTAGCATAAAAAATGCTTCAAATAATCATAACATGGCAAACTCAAGCCCAGCAGGCAACAACAGATGGTCATATTGACTGGGAAGGTCTGTCATCAATCAGCACTCGCCTCGCATCGCCTTGAACCTGCTGTACCAGGCGGCGAACTCAGCTCAGACCACGTTCAGTCTGTATAGGGCTTCAGTCTGTATAGTCTGCACCACAGACAGAGCGCTGTCATTACAAAATTAAAGTTGACAAAAAT
>OMKL01153380.1:0-13112 GCA_900302295.1 Parasudis fraserbrunneri | reverse complement strand
CCAGACCGGAATCCAGAACTTCCCTTGGCTTCAACTGGTGAGACTGATTCTTGTTTTGAGTTTTTTTTCTATTGCAAAGCTTTGCCTTTTTTGTGGAATATACATATTTTAGCATTTTGAAGGGGGATCACTTGTTTTGTTTTTGGCTCAGGACTATGGACTAACAAGAAGAGGATTTTTGTGTTTCTTTTTGGTCACATGGACATTTAAGTTTGTTCAGGGTTTTCTTGGGACTTTAAATAAATTGATTGAGAGATATTATTTACTAAGTAGTCTTTTTCCAGTTTTTTCCAATTCTATGTTTAAATCTTGTGTTATTGTTTCAGTTACACTTTCCCTGAGCCTACAGTATTCAACACAGTAGTTTTCTCGAACTTTAACTCATAACTAGGCTAAAAGTACAAGCTGATTGTTATAGAAGGGGTGAGTAAAAATAGTAGTGAGTAAAATGTTCATTGATATGTATATGTGTCTGAGGGTATGTTTCTGTGCCCAGGGGCTTTCCTAGTTCCCTACGGTGTGTTAGCCGTGTTTTGTGGGATACCTCTGTTCCTACTGGAGAGTGTGATGGGTCAGTACACACAGGAGGGTATGGTCACCTGTTGGAGGAAATTCTGCCCACTGTTACAGGGTAAGAGGTCAACCTCAAGTTGAATAACTAGAAGTGGAAAAAAATCACAGTTGTATACTCACACAGATGTGATATGATAAATTGTTACTTTAATCTCTATTTTAGGAGTGGGCTGTGGACATCTGCTGATTAAACTGTATGATTCAATCTATATTTTAATCCAAGCCTGGGCTCTCCTCTACATGATATTCTCCTTCAGATCCGAGCTTCCCTGGGCCAGCTGTAACAACACCTGGAACTCAGGTAAAGCTTATGCCCCTTTTCCACTGTAGGAACTTGCCGTGGCGAATCGCAATGTCAAACTGAGCTCACGGGTTCCAAAATTGTTTTCATGGTAAACAGGGAGGTTCTACATAAAGTTCTCAGAAAACTTGAGTTCCTGGAACATTGGGGCGGAGCTAGCAGTGCTCTCGATTGTGACTGGTCAAACAAAAGGAAATAAAATAACGCTGCTCACCGGCAGACGCTCAACCACCATTTTAAAATACCACAACAGCAGTAAACTTTCTCTTTTTCCACCTCAACGGTTCACTAAAATATGTGTCTGACAACATTTTAGGCAATAAATAGGATATGCAATTGCTAGATCTTAATTCATATTTGATCTGCAATGACTAGTTTGAAAGTTTGATCTGATTTCATGAGCCAGGGGTGCCAAAATTTAGAGAGTGCAAATGTATATAAAGTTAATTGAAATGCAGCTTCTCTCTTGGCGGTGTGAACGGCGTTCACTCGAGTTGAAAATAGTGGAGCAAGAAATTCGCCCAAAATTCGTTTTAACGTAAACACAACACTTCTTAGCTTACACAATCTTGTTATATCTCAGAGATTCGCTGAAAAACCCCCCGATTGTTTTCATGCATAGATGACTAAATGTATAAACTTATAATAAGAGTTTCACGTGAGCATTTCCAGGATGACAGTGTGGCCAGCTGGACAATAGTGAACATTAAATACTTAACCTTAAGACAGCACAATATTGATGTATACAGATGTGACATTTTGGTTTAAAGCCCTAGAGCTATCTTTTCTGACCATATAGGTAAGAAATACCATAGGGATACAGTAGAAATACAGTAGAGATACAGTAGGGATACAAGGGATGTAACAAAGCACAGATTCCCAGACCCAGGGGTCAGGACTCATCCATCAGTTTCCCATGCATTATACTGTACCCATACAACAAATCACAGAATATATTGCACATACTACCGGTCTCCAGTTAGATATCACACATCGATGGCCGAAGAACAAAACCTCCTATCTGTTCTAAAATTCACTGTTTTTGCAGACAGACTGAATAGGAGCATCCTTCCTTGTTCTCATCATCCAAAGTGAAATCCGCCAATAAGAAAATTATGCAGATAGGAGGTTTTGTTCTTCGGCCATCAACATGTAAAAAAGTATGGTAGTTTGATGGTCATTTCGGTTTTTACCATGGTACTGGCCATTGTATGAATCATTTACTGTAGTACTACCATGGTAAAAGTCATGTGTCGCCATAGCACCACTTCTGTACTTAATTGATAACATGGTATAATCTCACTTTAAAATCAATTTAAACCATGATACCGGTGGTATTTTTTGGAGATACCGTGATACTTTTTCATAAGGGGAGCTATAAACTATTGAGAATTGAATTGCATGCAATTTCATTATTTATATTACATGACACACAGACTAGAGTTAGGCTGCCTCACATATGTGTGATCGTTATTGTGACATCTTGTTAATGTTGTTCTCAAAATCAGATCATTGTGTGGCTCCGTCATCAAATCTGACTGAGAATTGGACCATGCTGACAAACACCACTTCTGCTGCTACTGAGTTCTGGGAGTGAGCCTAAATTCCTCTCCTGCCTATAATTAAATCACTATAATCTATACATGTAGAGTAAATCACTGTCTCCTGTTTTCATTGATTTCAGAATAAATACAGTTTTCAGAATATTGTGCTGTTTTGCACTATAATGTTGTTGTTTTTTTTTGTTTGTTTTTAAAAAAAATTATTATTATTACTTTAGCACCCCCGTTTGGCCAATCATTGTGATAACGAGCATTCCTTTAAAGGGGAACTATGCCAAATCTCAGAATTCATACATGTCATTCCTATGGTCTAAGACACTCCAAAAATATTAGTGAACATGAACAACTCTCTCCTAAATCCCAAAGCTAGAGTGCTAAAACTCAAACTTGTGATGTCATCAGGTATGAAGCTTGAAGCTGCTCCATAGACAATGAATTGGGAGAGATGGTAAAGATGACACTGAGAGCACCCAGGGGAATGTTCTGAGTAGAATACAGGTACATTTTCAGCTTCCGAACGGAAAACAATACTACAGAATAAAGTTCATTTTGGTAGGAAAACTCAAACAAACATTCTGTTGGTCCACAAAATCATTATCCCATTCATTGTCAATGGAGCAGCTCCAGACTTTATACTTGATGACTTGCACTTAAAAAGTATCTATTTTTGCAAATATTAGCCAATTACTTTTTGCAGACCATTTGTGTACCAAATTGTATTTATTTATTTATTTATTTATTCATATTTTTTTTTAACTCTTGATTTACATGATTCCACGTGTTTATATGATTTTATATGTTGTGTAATTTTCATGATGTGATAGTATGTGACATTTTACACCATGTATTACATTTGACCTATACCTTTAAATGTCTTCTTACCTCAGGCGTCGGGTGTTGGCCGTCTCTGGAGGCATTGAGGAGCTGGGAAGTGTTAGATGGGAACTGGCCTTGTGTCTTCTGGCCAGTTGGGCTTTCTGCTACTTCAGTATCTGGAAAGGTGTCAGATCCTCAGGAAAGGTTCTGTGGTAGCATTTTACATGAACCATATAGGCTTACTGTACATAGGAATCTGCATCATGTAATTTTGAGTTATCAGAAATAATCCTGAAAGATGTATATCCATGCATGTATGTACTCTTAATATTTCATATTATTCTATTTAGTTAGTATATTTCACAGCCACTTTCCCCTATGTGATGATTCTGATACTACTGGTGAGAGGGTTGACTCTACCTGGAGCTTTGGAAGGGATAAAATTTTACCTGTATCCAGACTTGGTCCGCCTGGCTGACCATCAGGTAATTTATTTATGAGACCCTCATTGAACAATTAGCCTACCATTATATCAATAGCTCAACAATCGCTTTTATGGATGTTTTTATTGTGGAAAAAAATAAATGTAACTCACAAAAGACAATCCACATAGTGAAAAACGTGTGTGTGGATAGTGAAATATTTTAGAATCATGGTACATTATGTGTGGATTGTCTTTTGTGAGGTACGTTTACTATCACTTTACAAAACACAAGTGAAACGTATTTGTGTGTGGATAGTGAAGTATTTGTGGATTATGGTATGCATGTGGATTGTCTTTTGTGAGTTACATTTATTTTTGTCCAATAAAAACACTAGACATAAACCCATGGAAGTCACCAAGATTGATTAAAATGCCATGCTAACCTCTTATGTGTTACTTATTTTCAGAAGAGTTTTGCCTTTGTGATATAATGCAATGTCTGAGGAAGAATTCCTCTTCAGACAGTGTACCAGTGTTAAGGCACAATAGAGCAACTTTTCAGGAAAATCAATGCACCTCAGATGTTAGCATGGCATTGTAATCAAATGTGGTGTCTTTCATGGGTTTATGCTGTGTTTAAGACACATTTTCAGATACAATGGAAAACTATGGCAGTCACATTTTTAGTTACACTTGGAAAAAAATAACTACTACATTTTTCAGTAGACTAATGGTAAAAGATACTGGGGGAAAAAAGTATAACTTTCTTTTTTGTATCAAGGCAAGAATGACTTGAAACCCACCTGTCAAAAACACTGGTATCTTCCATTAAAGGCCCAATCAGTGATACAAATTATAGACCCACCCACAATCCTACATTCACAAAGGCAGAGATTTTGACTCTTGTTTTGAGTTACTTAGTCCCTTGTTTTGAAAAATTACATGGATAGACTTTCAGATTTTGGGGTGAATAGTCGTGAGGGGTCAATTTCCAAAATGGCAGCTATCTGCCATATTGTAACCAGTGGCCCTAGAATAAAAAATGAGGGGTCTTTTTTGACTAATTTGAAGTCGAGGAATCCATTACAGGCTTGTTTTGCAGATTCAAGGTCTGTGATGCTGCATATTTTCCATTAACAGATCAAACTCTTCAAGAATGTATGTGAATGCGCTTTATTTTCAGGAATGCTTTTAAAAACACATCACTGAAGTCACTTTTCAGAGAGGGATTATTATTTTCGGCCACTGCATGGACACTGTTCCTTCTCCCAGTGGTTGATAGCCCTGCTGTGACATGCTAGCAATTAGCTTCCCTGCATTATCCAAAGAATTCTTGTTTATTCAGATATGAAGGGAAACTAGTTGCCTTGTTTTTTGTTTTAGGTCTGGATGGAGGCTGGATCACAAATATTCTTCTCCTATAGCGTGGCCGCGGGAACTCTGGTTGTTTTGGGCAGTTATAACAAGTACAACAACAACTGTTACAAGTAAGCACAGATTAAATGTTTCTTTTAGAGGAGAACACCACCCAAACGAAGAATTCCAATATGTTATTTCCATGACTCAGAACATTCAACAATATTTGTGAACATGAGCTACTCTGTGATACTGTGTCTTAGACCATAGGATTAGGATATCGTGTATGAATTGTTAAATTGGGCATATTTCCCCTATAAAGGTAGAATCTGTTATGCTGTCAAACGGTGACCACTAGGCAAAAGAGCCCAACTTGGTATTGCACTTTGATTACATTTCTTTGTTTTGGTCTAATGTGTGGGTTGGAGTTGAGTGGGGATAGGGCAGGGGTTTCTATTGCTGGCCACACCTCAGGCTCAGCCAATAGAGGTCTGGAGGAATTCACAGTATAATAAGGTACCATATATGTATACTGTATATTCTCATAGCTATATATCAATTAAGTTGGCTTGACAAAGCCAGCTTACTGATACTGTAATTGCCTTTTTTGTCATTGCTACTTCTCCTACAGCTTTGAAGCTACCGGCTTCAACATTTTTATTTGTCAAGCCAACTTAAAAACATTCTAGTTTTTGTTTATGTTATAAATTACATTATAGCTATATAGAAATTATATATAGCTAGAATGCAATTATATAATAACTATATAGTAATTTATTGTACTATGAATTTCTCCAGACCTCTCTTGGCAGAGCCTGAGGTGTGGCCAGAACTAACAAACCAAGTGCAATACCAAGAGGTGCTATTTTGCCAAGAAGTCGCTGTTTAAAGGCATCACAGATTCTACTTTTAAGGATTTGCTTAAAGAGTTCTATAATATAGTTCAAATGTATATCATAACCTTATTATGTCCTAAAACCAGAAGGCTTTTGCCATTCTCCCGATCTTGACCTTAAAGGGGCAGTTCACCCAAAATTCATAAAAACATATTTTTCCTTTTACCCAGAGTGGTACCCAGGTAGGTTCAGCGTGACTTGAGCACAACAAACCGAATGCTATTCACCTCCATTGTATTGGAGTGATGGCAGTTATCTCTACAACAGAAATCTCTCTTGTTTTTCTTTTTTTAATCTTTTGGTGAACTACCCCTTTAAACCCTAGGGACACCTTCTGGCTGTGTTTGCTGAACAGTGGGACCAGTTTCATCGCTGGGTTTGTTGTTTTCTCGGTGCTTGGATTCATGGCCCAGAGACAAGGGGTTCCAGTTGACATGGTGGTTGACTCAGGTACAATAGATAGACAACCACTGAACACAATTGTATTTGAAGCCAGTTATACTGTATTTGGTGAGATGGCCTAACCTTATTCACTGCCATCTCTCTCCTTGTATGGAACACAGGACCTGGTTTGGCGTTCATTGCATATCCTCAGGCAACAGCCATGATGCCTTTGCCTCAATTCTGGAGTGTCTGCTTTTTCCTCATGCTTCTTCTACTGAGTGTTGACACACATGTAATCTTATGTTATACATGTTGCACCACTGATTAATAATAATCATTGCATTGCAAGTACATACATACATTTTCAGCTGTTTTCTCCTTTCATTTTGTCCCCAGTTTGTAATTGTGGAGTGTTTTATCACCTCAGTGAGCGACTTGTTTCCTACACTCATTTGCAAACCAGGAAGGCGAGAGATCTTTGTTCTCATCATCTGTTTATTCTTCTCTCTCACACAACTGACCCTAGTTTCTGAGGTGAAGAATTCACTGTAATCACATTTGAATAACGTTTCTAACAAACTGTAAAATGATTTGCCCAACTGAAATGTTCTCTCCTGTACGCTGTAGGGAGGGATCTACATATTCCAGCTCATTGATTACTATGGTTGTAATCGAGCTCCTCTGGATTTCATGGCTTTCTTTCAATGTTTGGCCGTGGGCTGGATTTTTGGTAAGCAAGCTCTTTGGTATTCATGTAACTGATTTGTAAAGTTGTCTTTCTTATGTTATTCCTTTGCTAAATGTTGATTATTAGTTGACCTGTTCCTCACAGTAGGAAAAAAAATGTGTCGGACCAGTCTTACGTAGTGTAGTGACTTTCAACTAAACTAATCAATCTAAATAAGCCACTGAGGGGAGAACAGGGTGAACTTGTTTCGGACGTGTTCTGGGCTAAAAATAAACCAATGTTCAGTATTGGATTCGATGATCCATTTATTCTCAGTTCGACATACATATACACTCTATATCACATGAGGATAGCAGCATTATCCATATTCAATTAGAATGACGTTTTAATTCAGCAAACTCATAACCACGCATGCAAGCCACGCTGACATACTCCCACGCCGACACGGCCGTGTTCCGCTCTGACACGATGACGCGGTTAAAAATGTTTGCTCCCCATTCCACACACCTAATTCCCGTCACCTGGAGCTTAGCGATATGCACTTCCTACATTAATCAAAATGAATAAACAAAACAAACAAAAGAAAATAAATCCTCTATGGGTCAGAGGTCACCGGTAATGCCTGTCCAATTACAACTTATGTTGCAGCACCTTGAAGAAGACAAAGTTTGGTCACTGGCCTATCCAGTGTGCTGGTCTTGGTTTGCACTCATGCAGAACGCACCAGTCCTTTCCTGTCTGGATACGTCACTAGCACTCTAGCACTAATCAGGAACTATGTGGAGCTGTAGAAGCCGCAACAAGTACAATATCTCCCAGAACAAGACTTTGTCTCTTGTCGTGACACTCCTGTAGCAAAGGCAAGCATTCTCTTAGCCATCGTTTCAAAAAAAAAAGTTCGGAGATATACTGCGCTTGTCTCCACCTCCTTTTGATGTAGAGGTCGGTCTTCTCAAATAGTCCAGGTGGTAAGACTGGTTTCCTTTTCATTGTGAGCAGGTGATTGGGTTTAAGAGCTTCTAGATCATTGGGATCTCGAGATAACTGGGCGGTCATTTAGAATGGCTTCGACTTCACACAGAACTGTATGGAATCTTTCGTCACTCAGGGTTTGCTGATGTAAAAATGATGTTAGTATCAGTTTAACCATCCTTATGATGTGCTCCCATACACATAGTATTCTATATATATTGCCATTGAAATTGTAACTTGTAACCTTTAACCTAAGCAAAAAGCTTTGGCATTTTCCTCAGTTCCTTTTTTTTGTATGTTATTCCTCTGCTAATATACAAATTCAAGAGTTCTGAGATGTCGAGAAAACAAGCTCCCAATTATAGCTTACCACACCAAAAGAAATGTCCAAATCAACTCAGTCTCATCGGTTGTTGGCTACTAACTGGATCTTAATCAGGCATCAGGGCCACAATTCTGGAATGAGTGCTGATCAATAATTTGCCTCTTTGGTGGTGATACACTGGACAATATTTTAGACAATGTAGATGATTCACAGTCCCTGCAACAGACAACACAGTAAGACACAGTTTAAAAGATTTATTAAAATGTTTGCCCTGTGATGCTGCCATTAACCCTTGTGTGGTATGTGTTTTTGTTACACACCCAGTGGTCTCATGAACCCACGACACTATCAGAATCAGAATCAGGTTTATTGCCAAGTAAGTTTACACAATACAAGGAATTTGACTTGGTATGTTGGTGCATACAATAAACAATCATAGAGAAAAATAAGAAAGTACAATTTCAAAAATAAGTACTGCAAGTGAAACAAGTACTGCAGGTCAAAAATAAAACAGAAAGTAGAATAGAAATATTTACAAAAAAATTAAATGATGTGCAATATACCTGTTTGTTTTTTTGTTTTTTGGGGCGGTGGGGGGAGTTATGCAAAGCTGTACAGTCTGTGCAGGAATATGCAAGATATTGACCAGGGAATGTGCAATGGTTAACAGTACAAAGTACAGAAAATATGTTCACTGTACAGAAATCAAAAGATCACGAGATGTACGTTGTTGGGTTTTTACACAGTGTGCACTCAATGAAAATGTGTTCTTTTACATGTTCTTCCCAGAAAATGAGCCAAGGCCAGTGAGTCTCTGGTTGAAAAAATAATTCATTATATCATTTCTCTTTTAGTAAACATTGAAAAACGGATCCCACAGACTCAAACACCACACAAGGGTTAAGTCATGATGAAGTTTATCTGCTCAAATGACCATTGGCCCAACTGAGTGCAGTTTAAAGAAGTGTGTAGACCTATGGACAGTATGATTTATCTACAGGGGCGGACCATTTTTCTGACATCATTAAGGAGATGACAGGCCAGAGACCCTGTATTTTCTTCAAACTGTGCTGGAAATTCTTCACTCCACTGTTGACACTGGTAAATAATGAATTGATTTTTCAAACCTTTTATGTTCTCATTATGCAGATTTTTTTTTTTCTATCAATGCACAAACTTTTCAGCTAGTGCCTTCTTCAGTGTGCAGGCTCAATACTTCCGATGTTCCGCCATCGTTTTCAACAGGTTTCAACAGGCTGAGGCTCATCATTTCCAACAACCCTCATGGAATATAATGAAAATGAAAATTTTGTAACAACTACGGCTGTCAATCGATTGAAATATTTAATCATGATTAATCGTGTGATTGTCCATAGTCGCATATTGATCGCAAATTTTTTATCTGTTCAAAATGTACCTTAAAGGGATATTTTTCAAGTGTTTAATATTCTTATCAACGTGGGAGTGGACAAATATGCTTGCTTTATGCAAATGTGTGTTTATTAAATTAGAAGAAAATAACACAAAACAATGACAAATATTGTCCAGAAACCCTCAAAGATAATGCATTTAGCATTAAAAAAAAAAGCTTCAAATAATCATAACATGGCAAACTCAAACCCAACAGGCAACAACAGATGGGCATATTGACTGGGACGGTCTGTCATCAATCAGCACTCACCTCGTCTTGCCTTGAACCTGTCGTTACAAAATTAAAGTTGACCAAATTCAAGGTCTAATGAGTCCACAGTATGAAAATTTGTTTGCAGTAATTCCAAATTTTATATAATCAGAATCCTTTATTATCCCGCTTCCCCCCATAGCCCCATGCCTTTTCATAATCACGAGCAATCCCAAAAGATTGTCATTGGATGCCCCAGAGAAAGAGAAAGACAGAGAGAGGTAGAGAATGAATGCATATGAGAGACAGAGGGAGGGAGAGAGTAGAGACCATGTAATTTTACAACTTTATAATAGACTGGGCAATCACACAGCCATAATCTTTCATGGCTTTAGGTAGAATTGCATTACAAAAATGATGCATTATCTGGCTATATCAGGACAGAATTAGTGGACTGGAGAAACTGAAAAATCGCTATTAACGGCGGTCTCATTAATGCCACAACTTGAGAGAGTGAATTACCTTATCTGCTGCACAGCTAACATTAATGTTATATGTGGAACCTGGAAGGGATACTCATCTGGGAGGGCTTTGCAGCATAACTTGCCATTCAGAATACCTTTTTCTTTATCCATTGCTGTTTGCTATTGCCATCCGACTTAACATTGCTAGCTGATTCCTAAACTACGGGCAAAGGGTCATCATAACAGAACGTGCGTTAATGCGATGAAAAAATTAGCGGCATTAAAACGAATTTGCGTTAACATGATATTATCGCGTTAACTTTGACAGCCCTACTTAGAACATAAAAGAGTGACAAGACTCACTTTGCGAAACAAGCAGATGAGACTAGTTGAGAGAGCAGCGTTGAGAGAGGAGGAGGCCGGGCTGCTCCATGTGGGCAACTGTGTGTGTGTGTGTGTGTGTGTGCATGTGTATGTGTTTGCTGAGCATGTGAGGAAGAGAGAGAGTATGATGATAACAAAACTTTGTCATTATGACCAACATAAAACTTTTTACTATTTAACTTTTACATAATCAATTTAATGGTTTTATCAGTACTTGGTATCAGCAAGTACCCAACTGTAAGTACTTGTACTTGTACTTTGTCTGAAAAAAAGTGGTATTGGGACACCTCTAGTAGCTAATCTTAATCCACAGCCTTACTTACAGTAATAGGCGACCGAGAATAAAAGTGAATAAAAGTGATCTAATTTATTTTCAAGAATACACACACTCTGAGGACCTAAGCTGATCGCATCTACAATGCACGGCACCTTCAATCAGTGGTTAGAAAACTTAAGCCAGCCAGATACACACTGAGACACAGTAATCCTAAATAATTTTAAGTTATGTGACATGTCATGAGATTTTGATCTAGCCGAATACTGGACACAAGCTGAATTCAACCTAATAGCTTTCAAACTACACAGTAATGTTAAAGGGATATTTAACTTTAGTAGAACTTGTCAAGTTTCAGCAGTCTTACCTCTATGTAAGTGCATCTACAAGTAAGCTAGCGACCACTGCTGTCCTTGTTGTCCGCTGTCAACAACACCATTCCTCCCAGGTGGAATGGTGTTCACTTTCATTCATTTTGGGGACCTAGTCTAAATATCATACTTCTTAAGTGTAAACAAACTAATGCTGTAAAACAGACAATTCTGAGTCAAACAAATGTGTTTGTGTTGTCTGTGTCTTCACCGATGTATTACCCTTGAAAATGAAAAGCAGATCTGGTCAATTTGTTGTAGGTTTGAGTGTGCTGTGTATCTTTGCCTTGTACGGAATGTTTGGGGAGTGATTACCCATGGCTACGTGCTGCCTTGATGGAAGACAGATTCTAAAAGTTGACTGTTGGTCAAACTAACGGTACACCTTAAGTGAGAAATAGTTCCTTTACTGATCTTTGAACGTGGCTACATTAGCTAAAAAAACAAGTACCTTTAACACAGAGAAATATATTGCACATAACAATATCGCTGTATGGTTTGTTTATACTTCAGAGGTATGTTATTTACATTGTCCTCAAAATGAATGGAAGTCCATGCGGAGCTTGACACGAATGGTGGTGTTGACAGCGGACGACAGGAACAGCAATGGTCACTAGCTTACTTGTAGATGACTTTAGATAGAGGTAAGACTGTTGATTCTTTAAAAGTTATACTAAAGTGAAATATCCCTTTAACGCTAGAGCTAAAACTGTTCATCGACCACTGTCTCTCCGCCATGGAGTGTGACTTGGCAAAGTTGCTGCTGTTTCTACAGCTAGGCTAACAAACATTCGATTCGAAGGGGCTAGCCAACGTTAGCATAGCTAACTAGCCTGGCTAGCTACTAGATAACCGACTGCAAACCTATTTGTGTCGTTTTTTAAGACTTCCCGGAAAAGGATACTCTCCATAGCCGACATGGCCAATATCACTCTTTAGGAGGGATAAGTCTCCAGAGGTTTTTAAGTCCAGAAAGTCACAGACGCTCAGCTCAATCACCCTCCGAGGTCCCACAGCTGTTTTTGTTTTGATTCTTTCCGGGGGATGTTTGAGACACTCGGCGACACTTCCGGATACATTTCACTGACGTTACATCACGGTCACGATTTCGAGGGCGTGCTCGCTCCTCGTACGTCACGACGATTCGAGAGCTCAACGGGGCGCGTGTCCAAGATAGACAAGTTATAGGCTAAAAATAGACGGTACGTGGTATGGGTAGGTTGTGGTACAGGTCTAGTGACGTCATTTATATTTTTGTAAAGGAGTAGCTAAATTGACCTTTCAAATGGAACACTCGCTTTCAGTACTGCGCTCGTATTTTTTCCCTGATGAATGGACATAGGCATGGACATGGAGTGTTGTCCATGTTTCCAGGCATTTTTTGTAATCCTTTGCATTCAACGGTGCAGTCAGTTTTGTGCCTGTAGATGGAGGTAGTATGCGAGTGGGCTGGAGGTGTCTATGCTGTCTAATGGACGCAGAAAAGCAAAAGGAATGGGGAAAGACCAGTCGGGAAATGAGGGAGCGAGTAGGCCTAGAGAGCACGAGGAGAGGGCTGAAAGGGAGAAAGTGGATATGATGCCTAGGCCATGTAAAGGGCCGGAGAGGAGGGGGAGAGGATTAATGATTGGGTCGGCGTTTAGTCACGGGAGCAGCACGGATGACTCATGGCTGCTGATACTATTCTGTGTGGACGCAACA
>OMKL01153379.1:0-23222 GCA_900302295.1 Parasudis fraserbrunneri | reverse complement strand
AACAATAGTTTTCATCCATCGGCTCACTGGATAACGGCTTTCTATAATAACTGAATAACTATGGAAACACATGTGCCTGGACTAATATAGCCTCAATATTCTATTTCTGTAACCTATCCTGTCTGTCATCTGATGGGCCAAACTTGAAAGCACAGCTATACGAAGGAACATCTGGCAGTATGGGAGAGGGAGGGGGGTTCGTTAGATTACGGCAATGACGACGTAATAGGGCAGGCCCAACTTTTAAGGTTTCTTTTAATAAATACCCATTTTCAAAGCACAGATACAAATCACAGACAGCAACTACAATCATCCCATCATCAGAAAGCAGTCCATGTAAATGACTCTTAAGACGGTCTATTAATATGGCAATCACTTCCTGTAAGCCTTTATTTTGATGGTGTCCTTTTTTGCCTTTAGTAAAATAGGTATTCTACAACGTTAAAATAAGCAGGGTCTGGATCCATGATTCTGATTGGCTAGTAAGCGTCATGTGACCTCCATTTTGCAAGGTAAATCACACGATCTATCCCGCTTGGGACCGCATTCGCGGATGAATATTCTACAATTTATTCTACAATCTTTATGTGTCTTTTTTTAATAATATCTAGTAGTCTAACTGTTGTAGAAAAGCAATTAACCCCTCGAGGAAGGGGTAAATGGGTGGATTTATGCCCAGTTGTAAGTCTAAATCCCTCGGCTGCGCCTCGGGATCCGACTATACAACCGGGCGTAAATCTACCCATTTACCCCTTCCTCTTGGGGTTAATTGCTTTATTTTATTTTGAACCCTTGCCGGCACAAATGAAAGAAGTAGCCTAAAAGTTTGTAGATTTATGTGAGAACTGAAGAAGGAAGACTATACCCATATCGCTCCTTCATTATTCGATACTTAAGCGCCTAGCTGGAATGGGAACAAGGTATTGTGTAATTCTATTGGCAAGGAAGTGTTTGAACGTATTTCTATCATATCAGCCATGCTAACGTTGGCTTCTGACTGTGAGGTTTATATTGTTAGCTGTAATTTCATGGTAATGCTAGCTTTATGTGCATATGCCAAAGTTTATATGTCGGTATACATTTTGCTTAATGCCCATGTATGTTTATATGGCCTAAAGGTCATATTTGTATATTTGTAAGAGCTCATTTTAGTTATCTTATCTTCCCGTAGATCTTACGGTGTTTTCTTGAAGAAAGAAATGAAGGAAAAGGAAAGTAAATTTGTGTTCAAAATACAGATGAAGGCTGAACATAAATAATATCAGTACGCTTCACCATTATCTGGCTGGGTTCGCTAAAGTCCATCCCGGATCAGTCCTCTAATCAATGTCAGTTTACTTTAATTTTCACTCTGGAGTTTGGGGGAATAAATTTTTTAAGAAGACATTTTTCACCTACGTATAATTGTGCACGAAACAATGGATAAGGTGGGCAAAATACAAATTTAGTAACACTTTAAAATGAGGAGAGGAGAGAGACTGGCGTCAATCGCTGTCCCAATTGGGAACTGTGCGTGTGTGAGAGGGAGAAAGAGAACGAGTTTGTATGCGTGCACTCTAGCCTATTCCATTTGCATTTGCCCTATAATGCCATCATATGCAACATTAAATATTTAATCAGCTGTAGCGTGACGTGATTCAGAGCAAAATGTTGGTAGTAGCCTTTGCATAGTGGGAGACTCCTGGCGGGATCTGTGGGGCAGAGGGCATGGTTTTAATGACAGTAGTCTGCCCACGTTATGCCCAGATTGCTGTCCACACACCTATGAAATCCAATCAGAATGCGAGCCTGACCACCTCGGGATGTGGTCTGGATGTGGTCTGGTTGTGGTCTGGATGAGGTCTGGATGTGGTCTGGCTCATCGGATCACAGTGTGAGCAAGATCCGATCTGGGACTGTCCAGACCTGACAGTTAACGCGTCCTGGTGTGATCGGATGATAAAAGACATTGAAATGACAAGTGTAACCGAGGCCAAATATATTTAGTCAGATGAGAGACTCCTTACTCTGGACCATGATTAAGGAAATTCATACAGAACTGAACTGAACTGAACTGAATTTTGACAAGGAAATGCATGAGTTAGAAAGAGTAATGATAAAGGATTATTCCACAGTAGGTATCTTTAAATTAAAAAAAAATCTACTCCCTTTACATTTTAAATACAATAACTTTTATGTCTCACCATATGACAATTTTGGGCTCTTGGCTAGTTAGTCCCCATTCTTTGCTCCCAAGTAGCCTACAGTGCCTAATACCGGTAGGTTGAACACTGTTCATATGCTAATTAACATTAAATGGTGACTGTGATTTACCCTATACATTAAGCAACCATAATAAAATGCCACCATACGCTATAAAATTTCACAAAAGATTTTTTTGATGGAATGTTCTTTCGTCCTAGCATAAATGTCAGTGAAGAACTCCAAACCCAACCTCAGCGATTCTCAGGTGTCTGAGATCATAAAGAGGCTATTTGGGCTGACGTCATCCCTGGTTCGCCCGCTGCCCAGCTATGATGACCAGAACTTCTTTGTGGCGTTGGTCGGGGGTGGTGAGTATGTCCTGAAGGTCATGAACTCAGTAGACAGTCAGAATCCCACTCTGCTGGAGGTGCAGACCTACACCATGACCTTCCTACACCAGCAGGGGCTTCCTGCTCAGACTGCCCTGCCCACCGTCACAGGACAGCTCATGAGCCTGGAGGAGATCGGTAAGAACTTAACAAAAGCTGTATGTCTGACAAGTGAGGTGCAAGGTTAATTTTTTAGGTCAAGATTGATAACAGTCAATTCTCTGCCATAATGGATTAGCACAGAACTCAGAGCAACTTGCCTAGAGAGCGGCAGTGAGGGTGGGAGAGTTCGGGGTGAGATATGACAAAGGTCATGAAACGTGTTCAAAGCCACTACATTATGAGTAGGCCTACATGGTATGAGCCTTGCCCACCAGGATGTCCCAACACTATTTTAATAAAATAGTATTTATCATTAAGTATGGCTTGACTGTAACTGATCATTCATGCTTGTGACTGGAAAGTCTAGCTGATGATGTGGATAGGCAACACATTCACGCACAGATTATCTTGTTTTTGCTCCCCTCCTCTAGGCCAAACATTGTCATTAAACATGTTTGTTTTCAAGATTACATTTAATTATCATTCAGCTGGCAGGCTTAGGACGAGAAAACAGCTATAAGGCCCATATTATGTCTTTTGGCAGATTGTGGCTTTGGCTGTCAGAAGTACCTCGTGCGGCTGCTGACATATTTGCCTGGGACCACTATTGCCAACATCCCCAGCTCTCCACTGTTACTTTATGAAGTTGGCAAGATGGCAGCCAAGATGGACAAAATCCTACAGGAGGTAAAATAATGTTTCACTCGAGTTGACGGTGTTTCATAATAGCACCAACAAACTGTTATCAATAATTGTGTTGTAATCTTGTGTTGTAACATGGGAAACCTTGAGTTGTGTCATGAACAGCAAGGTTATTTTATGTTTGAAGGGTACATGAAACAGTAGAAGTTCAGATATGTAAAACAATGGACTGTTACAAGATAATATGATACTAATATGTAACATAATGGGCCATTAATGACCTCATTATTTGCTTTAACATCAGAAAGCATCTGGCGCTTATTAGAGATTAGCATATATTAATAAACCATTATGATTATGTTTTGATCTGTGTGCTATCTCCTGAATTTCGTTATGCATAGCTAATCATATATAACTACCATACATGTCAAAGTGTCCTGGTGCCATGCTCTTGGCTTGTCGGGCATGCAAGTGTAATGGCGTTGGAGAAGGTGGTTTAACTCGCTCTTGTAGAAATACTGCCCTTCGACCAAATCAAGAGTGCTCTTATGATTTGGCTTGATCGGTAGGGCTGCTGCCTTTCATGCTGGCAAGCACATCACTCACTGTTTGAGACTGGGCAGAGGCCGCATTGTGAGAGAAAGCTATAGTCTTTGCTATGAATGACACCTGTTAAATGGTGCTGTGATCCAGATCGCATAAAGGAATTGGAGAAGTCGGTTAAAGTCACTCTTCTGGTAGAAATGCTGTCCTCTGACCAAATCAGTCAGTCACTGCTCGCATGAATGACATCTGTTACACAAGCCAGAAGCAGCAAGGTTCTGTCTCTGTCAATTTATGTACAGTAGAAAACTCGCATTAGCCCGGCGGCCGCTGGCTGTGAGTAAATAGTTTATATTCCCAACTGTCTCTGAGATAATTTCAGTTCTGGGGATTTTTCAAATAGTCGCAATTTTCAGCTATCTACGGTATGACAAACAGATAAACCATTTCTGGGCCAGCATGGGGATAATTTCCTGAAATATGACATGTGGAACATGGCTCTTTTTTGGGATACTGAGTTTACCATAAGGCAAATGGAAGGACACGCACACACACACACACACACACACACACACACACACACACACACGGTTTCTGAAAGAAGACCAGCCTGTGACTTTAAGTGTCAAGTCAAGAAATGTTACTTAAAGGGATAGTTTGGATTTTTGGACAATAAGTTGTATGAAATACATGCTAGTTACTAGTAGTATAGTTGATGCAATGCCATTAGCTTAGAGTTCCGTAGTCGGAGTTCAGGCCCAGTTCCGAGTGAACCAGGAAGCTTCAGACAGAAAATGTTGATCCACACCACAACATGCAGGCAAAAGTTTTAACCATCTACAACATGTTGGTTGAGCATTGCCTATGCTTCAGAGCGATGTGATGTGTTAGAACTAGTCCCAGTGTGACGCAGTTGCTTCGCACGAGGCCTTGTTCCAACATGAATCAAGCATAGGCAAGGCATAAGGTGACTGATGAGTAGGATAATGCTAGACAGTTTCAGTAACCACCATAGCCACAATATTATGCTATTATATACTATATACTATTCCAACCAATCAGGGAAGCTCTCAGGGAAAGGCCCGTACCTCACTGGCTGTAGTGGTTGTCAATCACATTATGTGAGAGGCAAGAGCAGAGAAACATGGCAGACAAAAACAATGCAGAACGGCAACAATAAGGTATAACTGTATGATAAAAGCTTATTTTTGATGCATTCATGTAATATATTCTCAGTTAAAAAGGACATATTTGTGTGCATTTGACTGCAATTGCAGATCCCCCTCCCTCTTGTGAACACCAAACTTGTTTAGGCCAATTTCCTTGCTTCATAATAATATGTGTATGCATATAATAATGAAGGAATGCTCATTATTGTAGACTTTAAGGTAGAATCTGTAATGCCATCAAACAGCAACCTCTAGGCGAGAGGCCCCTCTTGGTACTGTGCTTTGTTTACATTTCTATGTTTTGGTTTGATGTGTGGGTTGAGTTTGAGTGGGTATATGGGAGGGGTTACCATTGCTGGCCACACCCCAGGCTCTAAGGTGTGGCCAGCAATACAAATACCTCCCCTAAGCCCACTCAAATACAACCCACACATCAAACCAAAACAAAAGAAATGTAAACTAAGCGCAGTACGAACAGGGGCTCTTTTGCTTTTGAAATTTTTAATTTACAGGGTGCCAGATATGTAAATCATGGGTTAACCTCGAGGTTTCATTACCAAACATTTATTTGTGACTTGTTTTACCATTGTGCTGGAATTACAGTGACAATTTTCAAGGATGGTGATGACCTCAACTAATATTCACTTATTGCTTTGACCAGATGGACCATCCAAATCTGGGCGCACTGGAGAGAGAGAACTTTATCTGGAGCCTGTCCAGCATTCCTCTCCTGGAGCCCTACCTCCCCTTCATGCATGGAGACCCTATCCAGGAGGTGGTGATGGCAGTCATGGAACAGTACAAGACCTGTGTGATCCCTAAACGCTCTGCTTTTCGCAAATGTGAGTATGATATTTCCTCATGAGATGTTTCTCTCCTACATATACGTTTAAAAGATAACCCCAGTGTAAATTATTTTTATGGCATGGCGCCAAAGGGGCCAGCTGTTTAGAACAGGGTCTGTCTGTAGGTCTGTAGGTCTGTCCCCACAAAAGTAGACCAATCACAGCTCACGCTACTACGTGCATACAGCTCATGCAATGTCAATCACACTTCCACACAACATCAACAGAGCTATCGCTAGCCATCAGGACCCCAAGTTAGAAACATTATCAACGTACGTTAGCTACGCTAACATTAGCAACATATGTTAACGTTAGTGTTACACGCACCAGAAGTGAGGCGTGGAAACAGATAATATCCCTGAAAGTTAATAAATGATCAGACCAAGAAACATTTGGCTTCTCTCAGATTATATTTATTAAACATTTCATTGTCAAGTGACCTTGGTCTTTATGCTTTTGACTTGTTCTCTCTTGTTTCTTTTGTAATTTTCTGTATAGAAAAATATGTTGTTTTCAATCTGACATATTCCCATTAATGCATTACATATTTCCATTCAGTGAATATTCAATATGACATTCAATATCTTTAAGTCATAAAAGGATGGCCTTCCTACACAGTGTATGTGCTGTTACATTCAAAAGGAAACCTTACAGGATTTGTGTTTACAACACTAGACTCTCTAAATTACTGTATGTGAAATACTTGAATTCCTCCCCACTGGATAGTGCAAATAGAGAAGCAAGACGATGCAGCAAGGCTAATGCTAAACAAATGGACTGAAATGCAAACATGTTAACCAAAAGATTGGGCTGAAAATAGCCAATAAAAGTCTTCTAAACCTTATATCAAAATTTAAACATCCAAATAAAATAAATGTTACAATCTCAAAATATATATACTATTAAGAACCGGACTTTGAATATACATTTCAAGGAACAAATGTTCACAAGCTTTGAACTGTGTTAGCTGATTCAAAGGCAAAGTGCCGCTCGCGCCATTTTAGGCTACGCTCGGTGAGGGCGATGTCTCCCAACTAAAATCAGTAAACGTCCCATATTACTTTTAACTCGTGCACAGGCAAACACACACAAACACAATACTTATACTTGTCTTTCACATTTTAGCTTACATTACTAAGCTGAAAAACGGGGTAAATTATCAGACCAAGAAACATTTGGCTTCTCTCAGATTTCTCCCGGATTATGAGGGGAAGTGCCGGCAAGAGTCCGTAAAAGCAGCTACAGTTACACTGCCACCTACTTTTACAAATAGTTTTTGTAGAAAGAGTTTTTCCATTTTAATAGTCAACCATGGTGGACTGTCATAACCCTCATTATTAGTAAATGTTCAAGTGGTACAATTTAGCCACCCCAAAATAAATAAAAGGTCAATATCACACAAATAAACACATAAATGTGGTTGCACATTTTGGGTGCATCACATTAGCAACGTATGTTAGCCAAGCAAATGTTTGCAATGTATGTTAGTAGCAACGTGAGTTAGCCAAGCTAACGTTAGAAATGTTAGTAACAGGCTGCAGTTGACGTTATGCGAGAATGCTTCGCATCTGTGACATGGTGTGTCCTAGCTAAAGATTGCACAGGGAAGCCACGCTGTTATTAGACTCTGGGTCTTGTTTCCTTAATGTCAACATAGCCTGTGAAAAGACCAAAACCTTCCTGCAAACACATATTTCCAGTTTTAAATATCATAATATATTATCATGAATAACAGGGGGCATTGTAGTCATTACAAAATGTATTTCAAAAAGGCATTAAGCTCTATCTATCTATCTATCGATGTACAGTACTAAACAGAACAGCATAGTCCCCGAGCACAAGTCACACAAGTTACACAAGTAAGGAAAAAGTACAATGCCGATGTACATCCCAACAATGTTTTTTTTGTTTGTTTTTTACAACAATAGAGTTCTGTGACTTTCAGATATGAGCTATAATCTGGTGTTGGCTAGATGGACCATACTTAGTTAGTAGGAGAAATGCATTGTAGGTTTTGGTCTTTTCCTAAGCTATGTTGACAATAAGAAAAAATAAATAAAATTACACAGGCCTTATTCTTTAAGTTGACTATGGAATTCCTGTTAATAGATGCTTGCAAGGCAGAGCAGCTCAAGAAGAAACTTGCTCTGCTGTGTATTTGTCAACGCTGTAGTATACATTTTGACGCAACAGGGCCTTTTCGCAGTGGACATTTTGACATGTCATAGATGGGTACACACAGCTGTAGCTAATAACCTTAATATTGGGTCTAGTCCATTTAGGTGTGCCAGTGCCAGGGCCCTGGTATTGTGCATGCTCACTCATATATGGCTCACTGACACACCCAAATGGAACGGACCCATTATTAATGTAATTAGTTAGAGCCGTGTTTACCCATCTATGACACATCAAAATGTCTGCTGTGAAAAGGGTCTATTGCAGCCCCTAGAATGACACATAGGCAAGCACAAACATGGATGACAGTTGTAGCAGTATCGAACCATTCATGTTTAGCGTTAATGTTTATTAAAAATGAAACAAAGAACGCACACCCAAAAAGGTGCAGGTCATCGGTTTGTAAGACTAGAAAGAAATTATGTGAAGACTGCACACCTCTCTCTTGCAGTTATTTATTTATTTATTTTATTGGACTGGTAACACCAACATGTTTCGGCCTCTGCCTTCATCAGGGCCCAAACATGTTGGTGATACTAACATAGTCCAATAAATATTTTTTTAACTGCAAGAGTGTGGTCTTCACATTCTTTCCTTCTAGCATTGATGTTTATGTCACCCTGCCACTGAGAGCTATTACAGCCACAAGATCAGAGATGCAGTTTGGGCTCAAAATGCCAGGTATGTAAGTAGTTTATTTTTTTTATTTAACTACCTAACTGACGTGGCTAGCTGTACAGGCACTCAGGCTAATAGCTTGTTCTATCAGTGAAGCACAATGGCTATTTATATAAAGTTTCCTGGTCATTTTATTTTGGCAGCTATTTGAGTCCAAACTGAATTTAGTAGACCAATACAGATGGCGAGCACCTAAAATGTGTGGTTATTAGTATGCAGAAGCACTTCTCAATGTATGTATACTATCAACATACCCATATACAAAGTATGAGTGACGATGTAGTATCTCATGATTGCAAATACCCAGTTGAGTGTACAAACATTAAACATGTTTCTCTTCACTTAGGCATCAACCATGGGGACTTTAACGACCTCAATATATTGGTGCAACCTGATGAGACTACTGGCTACAGAATCTCTGGTATCCTTGATTTTGGGGACATGAGCCGCGGCTATTATATCTACGAACTAGCAATCGTCATCATGTACATGATGATTGAGAACCCGAAGCCCATTGAAGTGGCTGGACCCGTCCTGGCGGGCTGGGAGAGTGTCATCCCCCTCAACGAGGCAGAGAGGGACGCTCTCTACCCACTGGTGCTGTCTCGGTTCAGCCAGTCTCTGGTTTTGGCTCAACACGCTGTGTCCCAACAGCCTGAAAACGAGGAGTACTTGATGACCACTGCTAAGACGGGGAAGCGCCATCTTTGTCAGCTTTGGGAGCTTGGAAAGGAGGAGGTGCAGAGGATTTGGTTCCAGAGTGCTGCTCAATATGCTGAGAAAAAATGAGGCATGGATTTCACAGATAACAGAAACTTAAAGGACAATACCAGTGTTTTTGACATGTGAGTCACAAGTCTTGTCATGATACAAAAATGAAGTCACAAATTATTTTTCATAATGGTTAACCAAACCAAATCGTTTTTTGCCAATTCGCCACTACGAGATGCTTCCAGTGTATCTGAAAATGTGTCTTAAACACCACATAAACCCATGAAAGTCACCACAATTGAATGAAAATATACTGTACACTGGACTAGTCCCAGTGGTTTGGTATCCATTGTAGAGACTGATGGCAGATGGCAAAGAACACCTGGAACTTTCCTTGGCACATTTAGGAGGGATTAGCCCGTGGCTAATGGTCCTCATTAGCTGTGCCAGTTCATCATATATAGGGTGTAAGTCATTGTTCATGATGGAGTTGAGTTTTAACCTCATTCTCTCTTCCACCACCGACTTTCAGATGGTTTGAAATATGTGGTAGCAAGCTTTAAGGAGCTAAAGGTCTTTATTTCAACAGACCACATATTATATAGATGGTGGGCCAAACCCTGACATTTTTTGGAGTCTGTGAAGTAATTTCAGGGGGAAGAGAGCTTGGGTGTCAGCACAACCTTGGTATCAATGACCTTGGGTTTATATCACTCTGCTGCATACAAGCCAAACCAGCCTTCACTCAGTCCTACCTCAATCATTGTCATCATCATCCTTCATCATCAATCATCATCCATTCACTGTCAGTTGATTACAAAAAGCTCAAACTTGTGAATCATTGATCCCCGCCATTTTACTAGCACCCTATTTGTATTTCACAAGAAAATATTTTCACAAGCACAGTAAAATTTGCTGGCAAGGTCAATTTGCACACATTTTCCAAAAAATGTAACTTCAAACATGCTGTCTGCTCAGGCAATTTGCAGGTCGAGAAACTAATTTACATTCAATCAGTGCAGTGCCAGCAGTTTGTCATTGGAGAATGAACCAATTGGCTGATCCTAGAGTGATAATCCAGGAAGTAAACAGATGTGTAGAAACAGACACTAGACATACTAGACTCGAACAGAGGACAAAACCATGAGGGAAAACTCTTAATATGGAACTATTTGGGAAAACTACACTGTAAGACCACCTTGCTTTATTGACTGTAATGTATTCTATCTATTTTTGGAGATGTACTCAACAGAAACTGAAATTGACATTTGTAAACACCCAACAAAACAACAAAACTGCACAAATAAATAAAGACTTTATATAACTTTGAATGCACTGTAGCCTCTGACATTGGACCATGGGATCTACTGTTTACAGTCCTGACATCTAATTTACATACATGAAACACAGCAAGAACTAGTATGCACAGTATCTTCAGGTATTCTGAAAATGGCGTAATGCATACATGTTGTTGCTAATACGATGGTACTTCATACCATTTTCTAGCACAAGCTTAAGTGTCATTGCTGAAAAGGTAATAGAACATTATCAGTTAGACCTAAATGGTGATGAAGACCAACATGTGTCGCTGCCAGCTAGCTTAGGGTACCACAGGCCATGCTGTATCCATTTCACAAAGAATGCAGTGAATAACAAAGAATTGGCAGATAGAGAGACTGAAGGTTATGAAATGTATTCATTAAAGTACACAGTAAATTGTGATGTCGTTTACTGAGTAGATGTTCAAGATTCAATATTCAAGATTAACCTTATTGTTCTACAAAGAAGCAAACATTCCACATACAAAGAAGTTAGTAGATGGAACATACATCAAGGCTCCTGAAGAAAGCCTAAAAAACTAAAATAGAAACATGAATCAGAATCCTAAAAACACATAGACAAACAAAAAACTAAACCATCAATAAGTGCATAAGTTCCTTAAATAAATATCTGCACAAGTCCCTTAAATAAAAACAAAGGTCCTCCAGCATCCATCGTGGCCTCATCCTTTCCTTATCTGCTGCTATTTAAAAGTTTTATTGACACAGGGATACATTAGTTTCGAAATCTGTTTCAGCTACAGAAAGGGACTCTGAACCTCCTCTCAGAGGGCAGTAGCTGATACTCAGCGTGTAGAACACGGGTTGGGTCATTAACTATCCTCTTGGCTTGTCTTAGGGTAGCCTGTTCATAAATTGAACTGAGTCAGCATGATCAAATAACAAAAAGATAAACAAAAGCAAAAACAAAAGCAAAAACAACATTTTCCTGTTGGAGTTCAATGCATTTTATACATTGATAATAACCCTTTGAACAAAAGGTTAGATATTCTGCATTTCAACTTAACATTGAATGCAGGGATAAAGACAGGTGTAGCAGTTTTTCATAATGATAATTTAACATAATTGGGTCACAATTCGGCAACAGCATACAGATTAAGAGCATGCACATTCTATTAAAAGCATAATATGAATATTATTCATGATGATAAAGAACTCAGTCATCTTTGGCAGCATATGATCTCATAACACTAAAGTAGAAAAATGAGAACAACACATCAACCAGTAGGCCTACACAAAAAAATTAATAAATCTGCTTGTTTTTCCCTCACAGCCGTAGGTGATTAACTAACTCGGCTCACATATGATACATATGTGATTTGATTGGTTGTTGTTCTTTATACCTGATGACGGCTGATCTGCTAGCAAACTTTTATGAAAGATTATGAGAATATACGTGCAAATGAGAATTCCCAATATTCGGAAATGTGTTCAGAGGGAAATAAAGTGCATCATATGTATTATGTTTTATTTAAATGCCAGAGATCGATCAACTAGGAAACTAAAGGAGATAGACTGACTGAGCCCATTTATTCTGAGCCAAATGTAGGCTGCGCAAATTACACCAACCAGATGTTATTATGTAGGCCTATTTCATGTGACATCCTCATCTGTGTACACTTTGATGCTCTGCTCAGCGGTTGTTTTGGCCAAAAAGTATTTGCATAAAGAATGAAGGGAATACACAGCCACAACAAGAACATTTTAAACTCAGCCTCTAGACACATAACAAAGGAGTTGCACACATTGTTTCATTTCATGGTGTCATTATTAGTGCATTTGAATTATAATTTCACAACATTTATCTTTCTTCCTTTTACTGTTGGTTTTATTACCAAAATATATGCAGAGGAACTTTTACATGGAGTTAAATAATGTTTTGCAGACTGGAGTCCGTGTGTTTCTCAAACAACATTCTGCAGTTCTGGAAGTGCCTTTTATGTGCTGCATAACAAATGCCATGCCAAATATAGATAATAAATCATAAAAACTAAATCCACAGACAGTTTAGTGTTTAGGCTCATGACATCACGTGTCTGTATGGCCGTAATGTCTGAAAGGCTTTTTCTCTATGAATAAAATGGCATTAGTATGGAGGAGAACAAACTGTTGAAACAATATCTGGCATCCATTGAGTCAATGTCATTGCTTCCAGTACAAATATGCAATATCACAGATCACTATCAAGACAATATGGCAACGCAGTGTTGCAGAACAATCTTCTGAGAGCATAATGAAACTGTGGTGTGATATGTCACCATTAAGTGTCCTGAAGTTGTGCTGTTGCCAAGAGATTAGTGTGGTCGTTCTGTTGTGAAGAACCCTGCCTAACCACGAGCCACTGCTGGCGGATGAAATAATGTTGCCAAAGGTTCCATCTCTCTCTCAAGCTGTATCCCTCAGGGGGGGGGGGGTGATCACTAGGAATGGAAACCTCGGGAACAGTTTGATATTTGATGATGACATTATGCCACAGTACAATTTGAATAAGTTCGCTTTATTCACAACACCGCCATCTTTAATCACAACCGAGGCTGTGGTGGGAAAACCAGGAGAACTGCGTTGACTCCCATGTTATGACTGCTAAGAATTTCATAGAAAATAGCAAATCTAGCATTGAAATTATAAACATTACGGGTGGAAATAATTTCTGTAACTGTACCCACAGGACTCCGAATGAGGGGCACTGTCATTTTCTTAGATTGCTATGAACACTCTTCAATGAGCACCATCCAGCGCAAAACCAATGCACGCACGCACGCACGCACGCACGCACGCACGCACGCACGCACGCACACACACACAGACTCTTATCTACCTATCTCTACAGCTATGCACACTGAACTGAGTGAAACGGTATGGACCACTGGCCTTAGACATGGGACAGCCTCCTCCTCGCCACACACACACACACAGCTGGCAGGAGCAAGGTGAAGGGTTAACCAGGGCCACAGGTTAATACAGTCCAAATTTGACCGGTCAGGAAAGCTGGAGGAGCGAACTATTTAGGGCTGACTAAAAGCATTTTAATTAGCTCCGAGTTCATCTTGGTTCCATTGGCTTATAGTGGCATGAAGATAATGTTAGACCAAAGACGCTTTTAGGAAAATGCTGCCATGATCCTACAGCAGTGGTATCCAACCAGTAGCTCTCTTTTGAGTCGCTCTCCAGGCAGCCACACTGTAGAAATCAAGCTGTTTGACAGAATGTAATGTGTCTATTGTGTGCACTTAAAATGCCCATTTTACTGCTATCCAATTGGGAGGACTTTCACTCTGATGTTTCATATCATTCCATAATTGGTTCACACAGCTCAGCAAACATACTGTATACTAAAATGGTGATTGCAAAGCCAGTGCCACAAGAATAATGAATTTATTTATTTATTGCTAGGAAATGCACCAATCAAACACTAATGATGAAGTGCAAGATGTGTGCATTTTCCATACAATTATTTGTGTGAAACCTGACAGAATATGAACATGTTATCCCAAACAAAAATGTAACTGCCCTTGTATGTCTCCATTAACCCATATGTGCCCCATGTTAATAGTGCCCCATATGAATAGGACAAAATATTTTGTGATTATTTGAATGGATATTGTGATTACAATGTAACTTGCGCTATCATTTCTTTTTTAAGTTGTGTCTTAATTTCAAGAATCTACATTAGTTTTAAACTAAAGTATATTGTAGGAAAACAAGTGAAATCCTGTGGCATTACGCCAGCTCCTATTGGATTTCCCACGATGATGACCAATCTCATTGGCCTATCGCATAGATCTAGTATTTCTGGGGTAGAGTGTCCATCTGCCACAGTCCTCTAAATCTCACTTTCTGTCATTATATCCCCAAACGACATTGTAAGGGATATTATGGATTTCCCCCGACCACTGTTGCAGATCCTTTGTGTTAACGTGATAGCTTGAATAGCTTTCATTCAAATCTTTTCAAATTTGCGGTGCGCATTTATGGCCCCTAAAGGACAAAGCCTATTGCCTTCAATAATAAACTAAATGCCATGCTTGACAAAGTAGCTCCCTTAAAAACCAAAAAAAGGTCACGAGTTAAAGCGACACCGTGGATGAACAAAACTACTTGTGACCTAAAGCGATCCTGCAGAAAAGCTGAGAAAATATGGAGAAAAACTGAACTTGAGATCCACCGTAGCATCCTGAAAGATAGCATTGCAACCTACAACAAAGCTGTTCACACTGAGAGACAGATCCATTTTTCTAAACTCATCACTGAAAATAGCAGAAACTCCAGGGTCCTATTCTCTACCATTGACAGGCTACTAAATCCAATCCCCCCTGACCCCCCTGATCAGTCAAACCTCTGCTTTGAAATGTGAATAATTCAAAAAAGGCTTTTTCAAAAACAAAGTTAACTTGATTAGGACAGGCATTGTCAGAACAAGTAATAAGCCTGACATGCCTCAACATAACCCACCGACTCTTACATGCTTTAAAAATATTACACAAACTGAACTGAACTGAACTGAACTTAACTCAACCTGCGCTCTTGACACAATCCCAAGCAAATTTCTCAAGAACGTCTACGGCAGTTTGTCTCCGTCTTAAAGATAATCAACACTTCATTAGAAACTGGTATCTTTCCAAATGCCCTCAAAACAGCAGTAGTGAAGCCTCTACTAAAAAAGCCTGATCTAGATAATAACATTCTTAATAACTACAGGCCTATATCCAATCTACCATTCATGAGCAATGTTTTAGAAAAAGTGGTCTTTAATCAGCTTAATACCTTTTTAAACAAAAACAATGTCCTAGAAAAGTTCCAGTCAGGTTTCAGATCAAATCACAGCACAGAAACAGCTCTAGTCAAAGTAATAAATGATCTTAGACTTGCTACGGACTCAAATAAAGTGTCAATCCTCATCCTCTTAGATTTAAGTGCAGCATTTGATACCATTGATCATAACATGCTAATCAACCGTCTCGCAAACTGGGTCGGTCTCTCTGAATATGCTCTAAACTGGTTTCGAACCGATATAACTGGCAGAACATTTTTCATTAGCCTGGGTGACCACGTATCTACAAAACACGAGTTACCGTTTGGCGTGGCTCAGGGAAGCTGTCTTGGTCCCCTGCTATTCTCACTATATATGCATCCATTAGGCCACTTCATTGACCAGTACAATGTAAACTTTCATAGCTATGCAGATTACACCCAATTATACATCTCTGTTGAACCAAACGCTCAACAGAGCGCCATCTGGACCCGACCCAGATGGCCTATGCTCATTAACTGCCTGCCTGGCTGCTATAAACAAATGGATGAGAGAAAACTTCCTAAAGCGAAATGAAGATAAAACAGAGATACTTTTGCTAGGACCAAAATCTGAGAGAGAAATCCTTTTTTAGTAAGCTTGCCAAACTAAACCAGAAGTTACAAGCCTAGGTGTCATTTTTGATTCCGACTTAAATTTTAAAGCCCATATTAGCAAGGTGACAAAGACAGCTTTCTTCCACCTGAGAAATGTTGCCAAAGTATGACCATTTGTAACACAAGAGGATGCAGAGAAATTAGTTCACGCTTTTATTACTAGCAGACTGGACTGGTCAATAGAGAAACTTCAGCTCATTCAAAATTCGGCTGCTAGACTTTTAACTAAGACCAAAAAGAGAGAGCATATCACTCCTGTCCTAGCCACCTCGCACTGGCTCCCTGTTTCATTTAGAACTGACTTTAAGGTACCTTTACTCACCTTCAAAGCTCTAAATGGCATAGCACCCACATACATTTCTGACTTTTTAACTCCGTATCAGCCAACAAGAGCTCTCCGGTCCTCAGGTGCTGACCTTTTAACCATTCCAAAATTCCGAAAGTACTGCACAAAACGAGTGGCGGAAGCCGCATTTTTTTTAAACTGCTAAAAACCCACTTGTTTTAGCAAGCTTTTAATTAAATATTTGTTCCATTGTTTCTTGAGAAAGAAAAGAAAATCGGGATCTCTGGGAAGGCTTTTTATCTATGCATTTTACCATGTTAATTGATTTTTTGTCTACAATATGAAGCACTTTAATTCATGTACCTAAAAGGCTTTTTATTTATGCATTTGTCTTTATTTGTGGAACTTGCAGTGGGAATTCTCTCCATGTACCTAGTATCTCTAGGTATAAAATGTTGTTTTTTTGTTTTTTTTATTATTATGTTGTTTTTTCTCCATGTTAATTATGCACTCTTCTTTTTCTTTTCATATACCCTAAAGGCTTTTTATCTATGCATTTTTACCATCGTAATTTATCTTTTTATTTATAATGTGAAGCACTTTGGATTGCATTTCATGTATGAAAGGTGCTATACAAATAAAGCTTATCATTACTATTATTATTATTATTATTATTATTATTATTATTATTGATTTTGGTGACCCCGTGACCTTTCCTCTACCACCACCCTCAGGCCAAACATTCATATCCTAATTGTGAACGTAATAACTCGAATAGCTTTCGTTCTAATCTTTTCAAATTTGCAATGTACATTCATGACCGCTATAGGATGAACTCTATTGATTTTGTTGACCCCATGACCTGTCTTAGAGTGCAACCATCAGGTCAAACGTCTAACAGGAAGAGTCCCATTAGGTTGATCCTTCGGATGAACAAAAGTGAGGGTCTCATGTTAAAAAACATGCTTCATTTTTGCCCTAAGGTTACACCAAGCCTGTTAGAGAAGTGAGACTGTTAGACCTGCAGTCTGCTTCATGCCAATCTATAGCTCTTCTACTGACATTGATTACATACTGTGTGTTTGTTCCAAGGTGCTGCAGTGACATATACCTTTCTATGACACTCAACAGTTCACAGAAACTGACAGTAGACAAGATCCAAGGCTATTTTTAAATCCTTAGGGGGAGAATTTCTTCACTGAAATCAATCAACCCCATGGAACTAGCTTTCATATTCAATAAATAACCAGTATCATTAGCCGACTCTATGTAGTTTTTCAATTTTTTGCAAGGAGCATCATCAGTTTATCTGAAATTAATTTAGTAGTATTGCTGCACATCCTATAACACTAACAATACTGACAATGTTTGACCTCATATAACTGAAGTGGTGATTTAGTCTTTGGTAAGATCTGTTTCACATGAAAATGATCTTCCACTAAGAAGAGAGATGATTGGTGTGATGTCTCTTGCTGAATATTTTATGCACATGTTGTAAAATGATATTCCACTAAGAAGAGAGACGATTGGTGTGATGCCTCCTCGCTGAACATTACTGTAGAGCTATCCCTTTGTTATTCTTTTCTTTATTTCAGCTGCTGGCTTGCAATAGAGGTCTTACATAGAATGTTAATGTAGTTCTCTTTCTTCCAAGATGGCTGCCTGTAACCACTGGTAACCACTTTTGAAAGAACATGTCTAATTTCTGTGCAGCAGCAGAGTAGGTAAAACATTGGAAAAGCATATTACTGTTCCACTGCAACATGTTTACAAGATCCAGTTATAATACATCAAATTATTAAATTTTTATTGTTATGTTTCTCATATCAAAACATAGCAACTGTTGTCTCTTCCAGCATGGAGGACAAATTGTAAACAGTCCGTGAAAGGCCTCTATTGTATCACTGCATGTTCATGAATTAATTTGACCAAACTAGAATGGCACTCAGAGAGATGCTACAGCACATCAACCTGTAAACTTGACCTCCAGTCATTAATATTTATGGAGAATACCAAGTAGACTGTGGAGGCTCCATAGATGTCTATAGGAGGGTCATTATAATAATGCATAGTCCAAGAAGACCTCACATCAACCTCACCAGTTTCCCTTAAAATCTTCTCAGTCACCATCTTGGTCCTTTGTACAGTTGTGACAACTCTAAGGGCACTCTTAAAGGACTATACCAATGTCATTTTGACTTCTCGCCATTACTGGAGATTGTACCTGTCTTTTAGATGCATGTTTTAGTAGATCTCAGCCTACTTTACTAAATGACATTCGTGGATAAATACTCCACGAGGCTTGACATTTGCTAGGCATAGGTAATTCACCCTTACGAATATCATAGTACGCTAACCTACTTTCACTGTACCACAAGCTTCACACGTTGAACGTCCACATTCAGTTTGGTGCGTTTGTGATTCATTCCTGCAGTGCTCCCAGTTGATGCATGAATTTGAATGGCTTGTTGTAGAGTAATACAGTAATGTTAGCCAAAGTAAAAGGCGTTGTGAATTTCACAAGGGTGAATTACCTATGCCTGGCGACTTTGAAGTTTCATGGAGAATTTTTTCACTCCTTTTCATCAATGGCAGTGTGAAAGGTAGGTTGAGATCCAACTGTATGTACCGAAACATACACTTTATACACCTATATGCATACAAAATTCAGTAAAGGCAAGGACAGTGAAAGTCAGAATTACACCGTAATGGTCCTTTAAAATTGGAAATTAAGCCTCAGTGGCAACATTCGTACCCTCAAAATTGAGACGATACTGTAGATGGCTTAGCATTTGGACAAGCCATTTCTATCGTCTCAACAACTTCATCTTGACTCAAATGAGTTCACCTGCCGCCTTGTTCTTCTGTTGTCTGCACCATCCTAGCAGTTGCTCCATGGGCAAAGTCAAACTTGCGGTCAAACTCTGACCACTTTGTCTTCTGTGGCCGTTGTTGTGATTACCGGTAATTGTTTAGTTTTTCCGTAATACCATCTCTTGCAGTGTGTGGTGATAGGCTGACAGAAGTCAGCAACCAATATCAACCTGTAGTGGAACAGTCACTCTCTCTCCGTGGCACTGGTGTGTCTCCCTCGGCTGTGGGCTTACTCTGAACCTGGTAAACCAATGGGTAAAACTTTAACCTCAATCTGCGTCGTCATGTTTTATATCTTATATTTGGAGCATGCGACTGTGTACCTCAGTGTACTGAAGAGGGAAATCTCCCAACATTGTCCTTGAGATGTTGTGTTAAAGAGCAATGCCTCCCACGAATGGATGGGAATGCTGATGGTTGAGATCGTGGGGCAGCGCAAGAGTTTCCGCGTCCCCCCGCAATGATATGGAACCTTTCGTCACACAACATTTGAGTCCAATATCACACCCAGGTCCTTATCGAATAGCTGAAAACAAATCACAATCATAGTCACATTTTCAAGGGTCAAGTGTGATATCTGACCCACGTGTTACAACGGTATGCTTCTCTGCTGTGACATCAGGTCTTTCTCTGTTGTGTATGTAAATCCACCTCGAATTCTCTGCACAGGTATTAACCCTGCTAAGCTCGATGATTAAAGGGGCAGTTCACCCAAAAGTCAAGATAATCAACAGACCTCATCGTGAATCGTTTCATTAAGAACTATTACCGCGGGCGTACTTCAGTAGAAATGAGTTCCTGAGGAAACTGTTCACAGTGAGGTCTGTGGATTACCTTGAGAAACCGTGTCATGATTTCTGGACAGTTGATATCTGTAAAGCAGATATCTCCAAAATGTGGCAAATCACACCAAAACTATGTGGCTGGATAGGTAGCACTCCGGGTAAGAGGGAAAATATGTTGTTGTTTTTTTAATTCTGGGTGAACTGCCCTTTCAGCTGGGGTGCCCAGTGTGTAATCTGGATACAAGACATTTTGGAACATGCTCATTCACTATCTTGTGATGGAGCTGGCTGTCACCTTCACCTAAATGATGATGGAAAACCTTGACCCTATTGAAGTAGGCTGGGAGAGTGTCACTCCATCAACATGGCAGAGAGGGATTCCTCTAACCACTGGCTCAGTGCCAACTCTGCCAGGTGTCCCTTTTGAGTCACCATATCATGTCACTTTACAAGCTTGACAACATAGACCACATTTTGTCATGGGAGAATGACAGCATTGCATCAGATTCAGTTGGTAATTTTAAGAAGCTCCTAAAAACCTACCTTTGCTCACAGCCATATGCTTAATCTGTTTATAGGCTGTTACGTGTTTTTGTACGGGCCAATCACACTTGCTAGAGCAAAGAAACATGGCGGACAAACATTTTCATCAAGTGTATTTGTTATTGTGTAATTGCTCTCCTTTCTCCTAAACCTGCAATATGTATTATTCTAATTAACATTTTGCTTGAATTCTGACACAAATTAAAATTATAAAAAGGTTGTAACTGATGAGTAGGGTAATGTGAGCAAGTCTCAGTGACCACTATATATAGCCCCTACTGAGTAATGCCTTCTGAAAGTGTAGCTCAGGCTTCCGGCCAATCAGGGAAGCTGTCAGGGAACGGCCCGTACCTCAGTTGCCGCCGTGGTTGTCAATCACACTTGCTAGAGCAAAGAAACATGGCGGACAAACATTTTTTAGAAAGGCATCAATAATGTATGAAAATAGCTTATTTTGTGATTTTTTATATTTTCAGACATATAACAAGACTTCACCCACCCTCTAGAAGGTTACCGATAGCTGCTTTAAGATTTTATTTCAATCTTAGACTTTCTGAAGCACTTTACTGTATTGAAATGTATATAATGGATATAATTTATATTATTCATAAATGTTACTGTTATATTATGTTATTGATTAAGTAGCATATTATTGCTGTCATATGTATCCTTTCATATCATCTCAGTTAGTCTGCTGAATATTATGCCTCAACATTAACCTTAGCTCATCTTACAGTATTACAGTGGTATCAATCATTGTGTGGACTGTCAGTGTTAGAATTCTGTCTGACTGCTACCAAAAGAGAACATTTGGGCCTTCTGCACTAATGTCTGGTCTTCAAGATTCAAGATTCAAGATTCTTTTATTGTCACAGTTTTAAAAATGTACATACATTCAGAAAACGTGAGATGCTAGTTTTCCTTCGCTCCTCAACCATGTAGTATGCACGAGGAACAATATATTTACAGCAGTGGTAACCAACAGGTCGATCGCGATCGACTGGTCGATCTTCAAAGCCTTCACTGTCGATCCCTAGCATTTTAGCATTTCCCCCCCCCCAAAAAAAAAAAAAAAAAAAAAAAATCAATCATGCGGTGATTTATCATTGGTTGTTTTAACAAGCTTTTTAGACCTAGCTCTGGTTCGTTAACACGCATAGGTCACGTGTTATCTTACAATCTCCAATTGGTTTATTTGATACACTGAGGCCTATGAATGGCTGCATGCAATTGTGGGGTCACGGGTTGAGGAAGTAACGAAGTTAACGCTAAACGTTTGTACAGTGGGAGTTGCGAGCGGTGCCAACTTTAACTAACATCGACATGGCTGAGGGTCAGGCGAATAAGAGATCAAAAACGTATTATTTCCACCCGGAATGGGAGCATGAATTTATTTTCACGTCAGCGAATGAGAAGACTATATGCCTCATATGCCAACAGCGGTAGCCTTGCCAAAACGTGGCAACCTGGAGCGTCATCATCTACCACCCATGCAAATTCAAGACTTGTATCCACTCAACAGCGCATTAAGATAAAAGAATCGATGACTGAAAAGAGGGCTAAAAGCACAGCAGTGCCTTCATCGCGCCTACAGCAAAAGCAAGGCAGCTACAGAAACGTCCTTCCGAGTTAGCCATATTTGGCTAAGCACAAGAACCATTACGATGGTGAGTTGATTAAAGAAGCGATGAGTGTCACGGCTGACACCTTGTTTGCTGACTTAAAAACAAAGAGGACATTAAGCGAGGATAAAAAGTGTGCCGCTTGGTGCACCTACTGTAGCCAGGAGAGTCGAGTCATTGTCCGAAGATGTATCATTGCAAGTATTAAAAGACTTGTCGACCTGTGAATCTTTTCACTTCAGTTTGACGAGTCCACCGATACCACAGACACAGCCCAGCTAAGTGTGTTTGTCCGAATGGTTTTCACGGATTTTACTGTCAAAGGACTTTCTCGCCCTTATTCATTGAAAGCAAGGACCAGGGGTGAGGATGTGTACAGTGCATTCAAGGACTTTGTGCGTGAGTACAAGATTCCCATTCATAAAATAGTGTCATTAACAACAGATGGGGCACCGGGATGATGGTGTTGTTCAGGATTCGTCGCGTTGTGCAGAAAAGACCCAGACTTCCCGCCATTTGTAAACTATCACTGTTGATAACCAACAGGCACTGGCAGCTAAAGCAATTGACATGTCACATGTGATGAATGTTGTTAAAATCGTAACTCAATTCGCGCAAAAGCGCTCCAGCACCGGCTATTTAATCTTTATTGGACGAACTCGACTCTGCATATGGAGATTTATCCTTCACGCAGACGTAAGGTGGCTCAGTCGGGGCAAGGTGCTCCAGCGTTTTCTGGATTTGCTGCCAGAGATCATCACTTTTCTGAAGTCGAGGAACGAGGAGTATGAGCAGCTGTCTGACGATGCTTGGTGGACTTGGGGTTCCTTACCGATCTGACAGCAAAACTCAACAATCTTAACCGAGAATTGCAAGGGAAAGACCGAGACATTGGGGGTGGGCATTGAAAAGATATTGTGCATTGAAC
>OMKL01153378.1:13261-27175 GCA_900302295.1 Parasudis fraserbrunneri | reverse complement strand
CCCCATCCGAATTTGGTACAACATAGGCAACTCCACCTGTGCACACTCTGTGTGAATGATCACGTCAGGGTAGCACACCTTAAGGAGCTTTCAAACTGCAATGACAGAGCTAGATTGTTTTCAACGGAGGAGCCGACGCAGTGCCCAGTGTGGTGCAGAGCGCAGCACCTCTGGTGTGAAAGCTCATTAACTGAAAACCAGCACTTTTTTTTCCTGCAGCATTAGAGGTTTGGTAACGAGGCAACGTCAGGCTTGATCAAAAGCACAGCTGGCTTAAATTGATGAAGGACAATCTTTTTAAACAACTTGTTGTTGTGCTGTTGCAGGTGTTTCAAGAGATTTGAGGTTTTCTTTTTCAGAGTGGAAAGTGGGAGAAGTCAAGGCTCCTCTTGCATGATGAAACAGTGCTGATGATTTACTCTGAAACTTTAACTCTACCCAGTAGGGTCGAGGATTCTACTTGTCTCCATGAAATACATACAGCAGCCTAAATGAAGAAACATCAGCCCTGTTTCATCCTTTTAGAATGCGAGAGTCCCGACTTTTGACATTGGATTTCCTTACAATGCGCACCTAAGCCTTGAGCGCAGTTTGGACAGATTACAGATCAACAATGATGTTCTTGTCATCTTTGGTCTTGACAAAATCAAACTAATGGAGTAACAAGTTTTTTGTTTTTTTAATGGAGTAATTGTAATATTATTACTGATATTGATGTAGTAATTTATTACACTACTCGTTACTGGTAAAAGTAATATTCTAACTGTAACGTGTTAATAGTAACGCGTTACTGCCCAACACTGCTGGCTAGAAGCACTATTGAACCACTGGTTGAGTCTGCAGCCTTGCTCTGCCTTTGATTTTCTTTGAGCACAGCACAGCACAGCACAGCACAGCACTTTGTAGCAGATGTTGGGCTACTTTGTTACTATCTATTTGCTTGCCCGCTAATTCAGCAGGCTTATTGCTGGATGTTGTGGACAGTGTCGTCAAGTATCGATAAGCCTGAAATCCCTGAAACATTTTTTCATCTATCAGTTACAGAATAGTAAAGAGAGTAGGCTAATCAACTAATCATACAGAAATAGCCTAGCGAAATGAGTAGATCTGAAAAGATTGCCACATATAACGTTATTAAGATGACTTATCCCAATGACAAAAGTAGTTTATTCTCAACCATAATTTTATTCAACTGCCACCACCCATACATCATCTGAGCTCAGCCCACTGATATAAGCCAAGGATGGTATCCACAGCAACAAGTATCATCAGGTACCCCAGCGAGGTGCTCAAATCCACGGAAGAAGGGGAGCTTATTTCCTAACTATTCATTATTCTATATCTATGCCCTCAACCTACTGCTAAAACTGGTGTACATGGTACTAAATGTATAGAATGTGTTGTCACTGTTCCCTGTGTGTCTGTCATACCATGAGACCTGTAAGTTGTTGCTATGTCTTAGCACTCTTGCCACCAAGACAAATTCCTTCTTGGCATTTGGAGAATTTGGTGTCCAATTCTGATTCTGAATTGCCTATAGTAACGGCGGCATCATCAGACCAGCAAATGGGTTATTTGACCAGCTCAGGTGTACCAATATCATTAAGCCGAGGGGGTATTGTTGAGGCTATGAAAGAGTGAGGGCGTTCAAATTTCAGACATTGCCACATTGACATCTATTTTGATTCAGCCTATCGGTGCCAATATGGAACATTCTACCTTTGACAGAAACTGGCTTTTCAAATCCTCAACGGCTCAGGTAAAAACACTTGAAACTTCCCCGTGGGCTACCACACCATGGGCTACTGAACATCCTATTCAACAAAAGTCTGGAACGAAAAAAAATAACAAAAAATAATAAAAAAATGTTGATCACCTTGACAGAACACATTGAATTAAACCACCTTAACAACCACATTCTCTATCCTTTCAGGGTTTTCTGATAAAAAAAAGATATATATTTCTGACAAGCCTTTCTGAGTTTCTCTCCCTCTATGGTGTATCGACTTGCATGTCCAAACGGCCAAGTGTAGCCTCAGGTGCGATTAACACAGCTTGATGGTGAGATTGTGCCAACAGGAAATGGGTAAATGACCATTCTGGTCCCACAGTGTGTGTGTGTGTGTGTGTGTGTGTGTGTGTGTGTGTGTTTGTGTCTGTCCATGTGGCTAGAGACACCACTGCTGTTGCTGTACAGTATGTCCACAGCAGCGATGTGATTACTTTTCCCAAGCCTACAATTTTCCTTTTCTCCCCTGTGTTTTATTAAAGTGGGGGAATCATTCAGATGCCATTTTGGACTTTGTAGCCATAACAACAGTTGGAGAAGATAGTGTAATTGCAGGAGACTTGAGCAATAACTTCTTCACTGTGGGTGTGAATGGGTATCTTGGGGCACTTGTTAGGGGCTATATTTCTGATGATGTCAGCAGCACTGCAGTGGGAGCAGCCAATCCAACACAATCACCACATAAACAGCAGGCAAGCCCACGAAAAAACAAACACATACACACACAAATGTAAGGCTATGGCTTTGATTATATTCCTTATACCTTTTGTGGCTCAGCAACCTGATATTTCCATTTAAAGCCCCAATCTGAGTTTTATCAATCTGAGATTTTATCAACAGTCTTGAAGAGTTTGATCTGTAGATAGAAAATAGTATACACTCTTTAACCAATTTAATTAACCCGGTATAAATCGAAATATAGGTCTGTTTTACTCCAGTGTTTTCAAACATTACCAACAAATCTTTTACAGCCACAAAATACAACAAAAGCATTTAAAATCTCATATTTACCTGTTGTCTAGTGTTAGTCCTTGCATCAAAAGCTCCCTCAAACAATTTAACAATGAAATGTTTCCATTTCCTATTTATGGTGGTGGGGCTACCCATTTATTTGGATTTGGATCACTGATTGGTCCTTTAAAATGTGATTATTCAATAAAACATGGTTACCAATGAATAGAATCATCCAAAGTGAAAGAAGTGGGGGGAATTACAACCAGCGCTCTGGTTCTGCATATTACGTAGTGTAAAAAAAAAAAGAAATTTGCAGACAGTCACTTTTTAAAGAAAAAATATCGTTCTTGTTGGGATACCAGAAAGCAGCTTCTACTGTGTCATGATCTCAGGAAGACCTCTTCAGCTATAGGGGCTGTGCATGAAAAGCTGGCAGACGAGTCCACGAATTCATTAATCTTCACTCAGAGACAGACAACTAATTTAGGAAGTTACTACAGCCATGGTGTTTTTACACTTTAAAAAGGAGCTGACGCTATGCAATAGCCGGCCAAGCTGTAATGTCAAGAGTTGTAATTCAAGAAACTCCTCCGCACATCCTCTCTCCCTCCCTTGTTCTCAGTAGGCCTGCTGACTAACTGAGGCACTACGGTGCTCCCCATAGCGAGCGCAGAGACTGCTGGAAGCTGCTCAGACTCCACGGGAACTGTGTGGGTGTTATGGAACATCTCTCCATAGCAACTCACAGTCAGCTTTAACAGCAAAGAGCATTAGCAGCTAATGAAGAGACTGCCATAAAAGTAGAAAGATTCACGCTCAAAATGTTAGGCAGAAGAATAACATTTTTCATTAAAGCAGCCTCTGTGATGGCCTGTTTACCCAGGGCTGGCACATTGTTGTTCAATGACAAAGGGCATCGTTCACCGCCTAGCTAGCAGGGAGAATCAATTTGCTCTCTAGTCAAGTGACACCGGTACCAGGGCTGTGTGCCAAGGTTAAAATTAGCCGCTAGTCCTCTGTCAGCCCAGTCTACTTAACAATAGTGGACAAAACCACCAACCTGAAAACCTAAAAAAAAAAGAAGGTATAATTAGCTCCAGTCTTCCATTCAGAATGGGGATATTTTAGAATCCAACTAGAATGTAAAGTGTGTGAACAAACTAAGTTGGCTTGACAAAACCAAGCTGTAATTGACAGAAGATGTTAACATTTCCAACAAGCCATCCCCCAACTCTCTAATAGTTCTGAGGGATCAAAGATAGACCAATCAGGAAAAGGGGTGGGACTTAGTTTATTGACATATGACCCTTTCCTGGGTCCAACAAGCCATCCCCCAGCTCTCTACGACAAACAGTGTAAAAGTTAAGGATTAAAAATCAGTGAATAAGGGGTTATATGTGGAGTGGATGGAGTGATAGAAAAAGGAGGAGAAAGGTGTAGGTGTGTGTGTGGGGGGGGGTAACAAACAAGTTGGAAGGCTCTGGCTCAAAAGTTGATAATAGCCATGCCCCTTTATAAGTCTAAGAGAAAAAAGGGATGAAAAAATAAGTGAAAGAAAGGATAGAAGTGAGCTATCCATACAAAAAGCACAAGCAATCCCCACGGACATACCCTGAAGATGCCCAGCAATTTTGAAGCTGGTAGCTTCAAAGCTGTAAGAGGAGAAGCGATGACAAAAAAGGCAATTACAGTATCAGTAAGTTGGCTTTTTCTATGATGAGTGCAAATAACTAATAAAATAATCTTTAACCAGGTGCACACATGGTCTTGACTTGTATGGAAACAGAAAAAGATACCAGCACTCTCTCTGATAATATCCTTCAATGTGTCTTTAATGCTTGGGCAGCATGGGGCACAAGTAATACCAGCAGTACTTTCAGCACACCCCCTTTTTCTTTCCTGGGCTAATTCTCTTATCAAGATGTCCCAGGACGCCAGCGGGTGCATTGACAGCAGAGAAACCCAACCAGTTTTCTTAAAGTAAATAATTTAATGAGATGTAAATGGTTTGCTTTTCCCGGAGCACACAAAAAGATCATGCTGCACCAGCTGGTTTGGCAGTTTCGTGACCTCTGCTTTTGGTGGGTACAATACTTGTTCGTACTCAGATACTCACAGGTATCCTCTACTGCAACTCTACTGTATAGTATACTGTACTACTGTATACTGTATACCTCCTTCATGTCGTACCTTGCCAAGTACTTGCGTGTAAACAACATCCTTTCGGAATCCAAGCTGCCGAAAACCATAGCCTGTGGTTCTAAAAAAGCAACTAGAGCGGCAGCCAAGAGGTGCGGCAGCCAAGAGGTGCAACACCTGCGCTGCCGCACCCGTCGACCTGTAAACTCGGTTCATCCCCAATGCTCACCCTCCAGTCATGAATATTTAGAACCAAGTAAACTGAGAAGAAGAGATAATATTATGAGGAGAATTATTATAATATTGTGTTGCTGGGGTAGACCTTGTGTCAACTTCACCTAGTGTACAGTTGGATATCTTGTCGGACGCCATCTTGGACCTTAGCCACCAATGGCTAAAACTTTGACCTCGATCTGCGCCATCGATCTTTGACCGATCGGAAAAATATTTCAATAGTGCAGGTCCTTGACTAGTCTGACTCACAGGATGTTGACCGAGGATATAAGCCTCCAACTGGCGCCGACTATTTCCATCAGCAACTTCCCCTTCCGCGCACTGTTTTTTCTTCTTTTAGTTTTTACCGTTTTCAAAATTCCCGTCACTAGGATCAACAACAAGTCTTCAAGCTAGCAAGCTACACTCTCATGATGGAAAACTTTGAAAGATAAACATTTCTCCCCCAACCTATTTTGCAAGTAGCATTTTGGGCTTAGAACCGCCCTAGACGTTTGTGAATAGTTCGAGAAATACAAACAACCCAGAAGGTTTTTTCCCCCCTAGCATGCACTGTGCAATGATAATGGGTTCTGCCAGACATCTCTCCGGTGCTGGCACTGCCCAAACGTAGTGTGCAGAGAAGTATAGCTATGCAAGACTAGACAATGACTTACTGTGAACCCATCAACCAAGTTTGAGCCAAATCGGGCAGGAAATGCACAGGTTAACGACGTGGTTACGGATAGACACATACATAGGGCTGTGTGGACTGACATTGTGAGGCTGTAAAATGTTTGTATGAGCTCTTACACCCCAATGAGGTTTTAATTCTGGTTCAGACCTTCTAGCAATGCTAGAATATAAATCTAATGTGTGTGTAAGAGCTCACACAAACATTTTATGGCCTCACAAAGTCAGAGCTCCATTCATTGTCTATGGAGCAACCCCAGATTTTACATCCCAGTTACATCATTGATTGGAGGGTTCTTTCTCTGATTCTCTCTCATTTCTAGCTTTAGGAGAGAGTGGTGCATGTTCACAAATCCTGAATGAACTGTTCTGGGGTACAGGAAGAACATAATGTGAATTCTGAATGGGTGGTATTCCCCTTTAAGTGTTGAGGTGAGTGACTCATTTGTTTACATTTGGATTACAGATTGCACCTATAAGAACAGGATGAAAGGCATTATCGATCCGATAAATTCATGTTACTGAACAATAACACTTGAACCTTTAGATTACGGTAACTGGTTGAAAATCATTGATTACTGTTTTGACATGGTATAAGCTTTAGGGATCCCCCATCATAGTCGATTAGTCGATTAATCGGGTCTGTCGACCAAGACTTTGCTAATCGATTAGTCGATTTGTATGCTTTTTACAATGCTAATTGAGTTATTTCCTGAAACATGATGAGCACATGCTGGCAAGCACTAGATTTAACGAGGTCCTTGCATGTAGGAAATGAAAATGTTAACAAAGTCCTCTGAGTATTAGTCCACTAAGAATGTCTTCAGCGGAGGACAGCCCTAACAAGCCTAATTGCTAACACCCGTATTAGTATCAGTTTGGCTCTAATTTCAGTGCTCTATTCTCCCTTGTGATGCCAGTGAATGGCGGTGCAGGGCTGTTATGTGGGCAGACTAAAGGTGGTCACACACTATTAGCTGGCTTGTCTTTGGCTTAGTGGACCTGGCTCCAGTAAGAGTGTCAGCAAAGTCCAGCCAAGTTTGTGCTCGTATGCCTGTGCCTGTGGGTGAGAGAGAGAGAGAGAGAGAGAGAGAGAATGTGTGTGTGTATGTACTATATATATGTGTGTATGTGTGTGTGTGCGTGTTAGGGCAGCATCTCCATAGGGATGAAAGGCGCTATTGACCACAGGGGCATCAAAGGCTGTAGGCAGTCTGCCAGGAAGCCTTGGTAAGAGACTAGAGAGCCCTGATTCACTCCAGCCAGGTACAGCCCAGTGCATTCTCTCACTTAATACAGCAAAATGCCTGATAAAGAGGCCTACACTTCATTACTAGATTCCAAATTGTGGCCTACTTATTATACCAGCAGTGGGGGGAAAAGCCTTTTGTCATGCAACATATATATATTTTTTACTTTAAACTTTTTTTTTTTTGCTCTTTTTTTCTTCGGCTCATCTTATCTTGACCTAGTTTTACCTCTTATCGTTTCTTTTTTTGTGTTCTTAAATTACCTTTCAACATTCCTGTCCTACTGATAGCCGTGTGGTGCTGTAAACAGTGCAATTTCCCCCTTGGGGATAATAAAGTGCTAATAACGTTCCATCTCACTCCATACCAAGGGAAGTTGTAGGTTTATGGTAGACCACTGTTTGGAATGTATTTCAGACACAGTGTCAGGGCAATATTGCTTGGACGTGGTATAACTTGTCATTGTACAGCATGAGGACAGTTCAGCCTCGGAGCTTCTGGATGTGCACAGCACAAAAACATTTGGCCTTAATAAGTACTGCGTGTCTGTCCCTACGGGACCCTAGAGGAAGTGAGAGAGGCAGCTGGGCAAAGCAGAGAGCAGGGTGAACACACACACACACACGTAAGTTGGCTGGCCTCTGCATGCCCCAGTCCATCATCCTCCACAGCGAGAGCACCACAGAAATCCTGCCCGCGGGTCGCGCCGATCCATGATCCAAACATAATCAAAATGGACACAGCCCCAGCACCAAAAAAAAAAAGAAATGTTTTAAATAAAGAAGGAATGAAGATAGAGTACCTGCATGTTTTCACTCCCTAGCTTAGCTCATGATAGAAGGACTGACACTACACAACAAATGAATATGAATATGCTGTATTTTGTGGTTTGTTTTTAAGATGGTGATGTTTGTAAATACTTGAGTTAAACAGACCATTCTGATATATGATGGGCAAAAAAAAAAGTTCTAAAAAGCTTATTTTCCACCTCAAACTCTTCACAAATGTATGTTAATACCCCTTAATTTAAGATCTGGGCAACCAGCTAGCAATACCTTGGCAATTGGCATCTGTGTTTTCTAATACTATATCTTCGGAGCACGTAATCACATTACAAAAACAAAGTTAGGTGTAATTAGTGCAGTATCATTTTCAAAAACTGTGAAATTGGATTATTATGGTTACTTTCTCAAGGATTTTGGTGTAACTTCCTGAATAATAGGGTCAAGACATTAAAACATTTCTTAGGTAAAATTATTACGGAAAATGTATATCATAATGTGTAAGACCTTAACTAGTGAAAACTAATCTTTTAGCTACCTCTGATCCCCTTCCTAAAGGCCTGGAGGACATCCATTTATCATCCACTGGGATGAGGAATGAATTAGGCCTGGTAATTGCTTATTACCTCATATTGTAGTATTATGATATTCTTCTGATATCATCTGATATCCTGATACACAATTAATGATAAGCTAATGTCAACTCAAACCTCACAAAATTAGACCTGCAATACTTACAGGAATATTACGGTATTTGATAATTAAGAGTTTTGTTTTGATATACGGTAACTCTACATTACCAGTTCAACGCAACAGACATCAACTGAATTATTGAACACGTGATTTTGCACACCTAAGTAGATCTTGTGATATTGAAGGAAAAAAACTACTTTTATTGTGATATTCATTTCTTCTATATCGCCCCCCAGCCCAAGCGTGAATAGTACCTACACATCCTCGAGAGTTTAATTCACAGATGGAACCTCCCTAGCAACAGATGATGGAGGGAGGAGGTGGACTTATCTCTGGCTTGGCAGCTGGTGGTGGGTAGACTTATCAACACTCTTACCGCTGTGTGACGCTTCCTCTATCATGAAAGCTTCATCTTTACTGCCAACTGGCCTTTGTCCTCTCATTGCATTCACTACGGTAATCATGCAAATTCACCCCGAACCCTCTCGCCTCCCCTCCCTCCTCTCTCCCTCTCCATACTCTCATATTCCCTCTCTCCTTCCCCCATGGGGCCATGTTGTGATCCGTCTGTCTGTCTGTCTGTCACCCCGCAGCCCATTCTTACAACTACTGTATCCATCACTGAAGGGAGGGGAGAATTCGGCCAATGCCAGACTCAATCAGGGCTATGTCTCTCTCTCTCTCTCTCTCTCTCTCTCTGATGAGGGCTACTGAGAGGGTGGGGAGTGGAATAGCGGAGAGGGGATGGTGATGAAAACACAAGGCTGTCACATCATTGCAGTGCTGATGAGCTGTAATGAGCAGACTGATGTTACCAAGGACGATGGGAGGGGGGAGAGATGAGTAACGGCTGATGCTTTAAAGGCCCAATCCGGATTTGTTTTTTGGACCATGTCAGTTAGGGGTCATATTCACATTCTAAATTCTAAATTCACATTAAAAATATTCAAAAAACACTTTTTGGAAATTTCTTACCTCATCATAAAGTCAAAACACAAGTCTGTTTTACTCCTGTGTTTACAAACATGAGCAACATAAACAAACCTATTACAGCCCCCACAATATAGCAAATACAGTTTAAAACTCATGTTTAGTCCTTGTATCAAGAGGACAGTCAGAACTCAACCAGAGAATTCCATTCCTATTATTTATAGCTGTTGTTGTTGTTGTTGATGGGGCTACCCATTTGTTTACATTTGGATCACGGACTGGGCCTTTAAAAGATGGATGGGGTCTCTGTGGGTCCGACAATGCCTGCCGTAGTAAGAGGCATCAGACAACCACAGCCAATCAATTTGGAGATAGAGGGGAACCAAGAACTGCAGTGAGGGTGGATACAGACTAACACGCCTGTTTGCCGAGTACGTAGTATGTGTGTGTGTGTTACTTTCTGAACAGCAGCATGTAACCACAACTTGCGTAGTACTCACTAAATGGTCAATACCTGGTGATCAAAGGAGGATCAAAGCAACTCCACTCACCAAATAAAACCACAGCCACCTCCCAACATCAGTGTACAGTCATGTCCCAACATCAATGTACAGTCATGTGCAAAGTAGAGCTGGGCGATAGAGAGGAAATAAATCACAATAATTCAGGCCGTTTCCCCACTATTGAATTACGACATCACATTATCTGCTCACATGCAAAATCACATGTTAAAACCAACTGATGTCCATCGCATTGAACACACCTGTGCGATATCAAATGAAAGATTATTTTAAAAAATTTAGAAGGATATTCTCTAAAATATACCAGATCTTATTTTGTGAGAAATTTGAAATGAATAGTGTTCATAATCATTCATTCAGACTACAGAATTGTGCACCACAATATCATAACTTCATCCCCATATGATCCAACTGAAAGACTATAAAAACCTTAATAACGTTAATACTGAATCATTGCCCAGCCTTAGTGCATGCAGCAGACGCTTCACATACAGACTAGTGATGAATACACAATTCCAAGTTGCTATCGAAATGAAAATAAAAAGGAGGGTTGCTCAGCTAGACCTGAAATAGACCTGTGTGGATGACAGGCATTGGGTCAGTCATTACATTACATAAGTGGGAGATCTGAGGATCCCAGGCGGCCATGTTGTCAACTGCCTAATGAACAGCACACGGCACCTTATCACTGTTTGCCCTGGGCTGGGCAGAGGGCGGTCATCCATCCCCACAAAGTACACTTTGTATTTTTCACTCGCTTCCTCCCTCCCTCACTCGAGGGTGATGCACCCATACCGATACTGCTATCGGATAGCAGGATGATACCAGACTAAAGCGGGATAGAACCACGTCCAATACTAAAATCAGATACAATAGCCACATGTGGCATGTCAGAAATCAAAGCAAAGAGAGTGGATTTTCTGCAAATAGACAGAGGCATGTCTTTCTAATGGAGAATAAATGTATCGTCTATCATTTTTGTCTATGGTCTAAGCGTAAAGGCTGTACATACCGTTCACGAAAGGTAATGGATTGGATCGCTACTCTGTATCAGAGGATACATCAAATTTAGGACTCCGAATTAATGACGGTATCGGCAGTGAAAAGAATCAGTGCATTCCCTACCTCGCACCCTTTGCTCCAGCCTGGGAGCCACTTCACTGGAACGGTCTGTCTGTTCCATTATTGACAAGCGAGTGTGTGGGAAAGGCAGAGGGAACCTGCGGGTTATTGTGGTCTCTCTGAAAAGAATCTGAAAAGAAACAAAAGGGAGGCCATGGCCAAAAGCCTTTGCATATGTATGTGTGTGTGTGTGTGTGTGTGTGTGTGTGTGTGTGTGTGTGTGTGTGTATGTATGTATGTGGATGTACTGTATTTATGTATGTATGTATGTAGGAGGAAGAAACAAGCAATGACCGCAGACACATCGAGAGAGGCATTGTGGCCCATTTCCATGGCAACGCAGACCCCACCATCTGCAGTGAAAAAAGACCCAGCCCCATTACACATCGACCGCAATGCTGCTTTCACGAGTCAGAGCAGCCGTGATTGAGTGCAGTTTCAAAACAGCTGGACGGGGTTCTATTGCTTTGCACATTTCACTGGTGATGGTAGACGCCATTTCACAATCTTGAAGACTGTTTTTAGTTGCCATTATTGACAATGAGTCAGTGCCAGTGTGTCTATAAACGGATGGGTGTGGGGATATTCAAAAGCCACGTTGTGTACTCAGTCCTGAGGGGAATGGTGTTAACACAACTCTTTAAACGATACCTCGCCAAGATAATGCAAGGTGGAGAAAGGCGATGTGATCACTGTACTTTTGATGTCGTTCAAAGTGCAATGCAAACACAATGATTGAGTTTACCCATGCATGGTGTGGCCGTCGGAGATCTGACTTTTCCTTTGCAATGGAACACTACTTACTGCAAATGTCTCAGGGGGCAAGAGAGTTTGACTACATTTTGCCACTCTTACGTTGCATGATCCAAGAGATAAACACTGTCCCAAACCCCAACAGCTGCACAGATGCATGACATAAAAGCAACATGAAATGTTTAACTCAGTGGTTATTGGTCTGTCAATGATACATCATAAGTGAAAACCATAATCAAAAACCATTGTTGCTTCATCAAATGAAACAGTCCAAAAATAGTGAGTGGCAAATCATTCTCCGAACAAGACATTAATGACTTACCAAAGAAAGAGGAACTGCTATGTTATCTAAGAAAGGATGTCAACATGCATTCCCCGCTCTATTGTCGGGGACTCAACACGATAATCTCCATCTAATGAGTCAATTTACACCTACGTCTGAGGAGACAGTTCTGCCTCTCAAGTAAATATCATTCTACAGCCGAGGTATTCAAATGTTTTCATACTGCACTGAGGCATTTGGACTCTCTGACGCCAAAATGGTAGGACCCCGCCGGAGAGATTTCTCATTTTTAGGGTTCAATTTAGCGTGGAAATAGATAGCCAATTCCTTTCTAAAAAAGTGGGGAAATTATGTAAGAGTGAAACGTATGATGACAAAGCCAATTCTCTCACTGAGATAAGTAAATTAAATAACACTGAAAATAAACCACTTTTTTTTTTTTTGGGTCCCTCCGGGAGTCGGTCAAGGACCCACTAGGGCGAGAGGAACACCACTGTCTTACAGGACTAATAGGATTAAGAGTTGTTCAACGTCAGCATGTCTCATACAGTACAAGCACCTATCCAAGCAGAACGATTAAGTTCAGCACCTTACACCAATTAGGCCTATGCCTCATTTCTGTTGTACTGACAGCAGCAATCTCATAAGAGGAGGTTCCTGTGACAGCCAATTCAGAGACAGAACTTGGAATGCCATACAGATTAATTCAATGTGTGTGGCACGGCTTGAATGAGAAAATGGGCATCGTTGTCCGTACTTTGGAGGGGGTTGAAAGCCACTATTCAATTCTAAACTTCGCTAAAACATAGAAAACGAAATTCACACTATTCGATGAGAATATGTAAAGGGGAATTTCAAACTAGGGCTGGGCAATATGGCCAAAATATCATTACATATCATCACAATATTTTTCTTAGTTTTTACGGTATAACGGTATTTGATTGCATTTAGTTTTCCAGTACAAATTACAATGTGATATGACATTTTTTATGTCATTATTTTGCAATACAACTGTCATGGTGCTGTTTCATTCAAAAAGGTCTGTTTTCTTTCTTTTTTTATACTGTTGCAAGGATTTCTTTTTATTAACTTAAAAATGGACAGTATGTATATTTATTTTTAAAATATGTATACATCGTGGACAAAGGTATAGTAAAAATCGATACCTTTGCATGGATCCCTGACAGTATACCTTCATATTCTGTATACCTCCCAGCCCTATTCTAAACATCATAACAAATGAGAAAGGTTAGCTACTATTACAAGTAAACCATCCCAAACATCTGAGTCATAACAGAAAGCCTGTTTGCACAGGTACAATGCAGTCTCACACCTGTGTGTGTGTGTGTGTGTGTGTGTGTGTGTCCTGTATTACATCACACAGTTAACGGCTGTCTTTTCCTTGTTCCCACTTCCTGCCTCACGCCTAATTGGCTGCACTGATAACAATATATTCCTTTCTCTGTCACAACACAGAGGAGCAAAGTGCCAGGCTCTCTTCCTCTCCCACTGTGTCCCACGATGGAAAGTAAAGAGGATTTGTCAGAAGATTTACATCCACACACACACACACAGACACAGACGCACACAGACACACACATAAACACACACCCTAATCCCCGCCCCACCCTCCTCTTCCTGAACAAAGGCTGCTGGGATATGACCTGGGCAGCGGGGCCTTTGGACTGTGTGTGTGTGTGTGTGTGTGTGTGTGTGTGTGTGTGTGTGTGTGTGTGTGTGTGTGTGTGTGTGTGTGTGTGTGTGCGTGTGCATCCGTGTGTGTGTGCGTCCG